>PVKN010013789.1:0-19657 GCA_004027915.1 Capromys pilorides | reverse complement strand
TTAAAAATGTAAACACTCGCCATGCATTTTAGGAAATGCTCAAGGTTTGGCGCTTAGCTTTAAAATTGTCCTGCCTTAGATTTCATTTTTGTTCATGGCTTCAGTTATATTGATGTTTTTATACTGAATACCAAAGAACACACATTGATTCCTTTTTTTTGGTGGAACCAGGGATCAAACTCAGGTCCTTGCACTTGCCAGGCAGGCACTTGTGCCCCTGAGCTATCTTCCTGGCCTCTTTCCTGTCTTTAATTCCATTGAAAGTATAACCTGCTAACAGGGCATCATTATTAGAATAATCATAACTTCATGGAAGTATTTTTTGTTAATGTTCACAATACATTGTGTAGATAATGGTTTTAAAATTTACAGTCTTTCAGGTAGACTTTATAAAAAATCTGTATCAAAAATTCCCATTTTGAGTGCCTAAGGAGAGTCACCTAGAGAGAAAGGACATTCTCTCAGGCTTTCACAGAGAGCAGACTGGTCGAGCAATGGCCGTGACTCGTCCCAATGGCTGACACTGGCAACAGTTCTATAAAGCACTGTACGTGGTTCCAAAGTTAAGCCTGAGGGTATTTAACCCTGGAAGATACAAAAGATGAATGATCTATTAAACAGGTCTGGCCTTAACTTGCCCTCGATCACCCAGCAGAAAAGCTTTAAGTACGAGGCATAGAATGCAGAGCTAGATTAGTATGATGAGCTGTAAGAGGCTTATACCAACAGCCTCCAACCTTGCCAGTTTCACTGGTATCCCACTACAATGATGGAACATTGGACTATGTATACAACTACTTCCTCTTTGTACAAAGAGAAGAAAATTTTTTTTTTTGTTTTTTTCTTTTCTTCCTCCCCTACTAATATGGATTAGAAAATTTATCATGTCTACCCCCTGTGCTCTGTACAACTACTATGAGGACAACAATATTCAATGTATCAATTATTATGAATGCACTACTAGTGTTTTGCAACTATCATATTGTTATTTCTTATTAAAAATAAAAATTTTTCATTTTGAATAAACATACTTTATTTTGCAAGTTAGCTCTAGAGATAGGTACCAGGGGAGATCAACAAATAGTGTCTGTTTCAGTTTCACAGTTTTATTACAACAGAAGACATTGCCACAAGTCCCCTCCAATGAACCCCTCTTGCTGTAAGCATGATGTCCCTACGTTCTTGGCACTTTATGCAGCAGTCAGCGTGTGTGCCCTCTCGTGAGTGTGGGTATGAATTATGGATGGATATATATATATATATATATGGTGTATGCTGCTGTCAATAGGTCAGGCCTGTAAGAGCCCCATGGTGCATCTTTGTCCACCTTTGCATGAGGCACTGTGGGGCTTCTGGCTCCTCCCAAGTCAGAATGACCACGACAGGTAAACAAGTCCAGCTCATTCGGGTCATTGAGGCAGCCACAGCTACCCGGCTAGAGACACTCGCATGAGCTTTATTTCACACATCTTAGAATTTGCTTGTTTATTTCTTTGAGTTCTTTTCTTTATAGCGCATTAGCTCTGACCTTAGTGGAAGACTTAAAATTGCTCATCTATTAAGATCTGCAATTAGAAGTCGAGATTTATGCCTTGATGTTTTTATCCTGTTGAAGATGGCTGACAGAAGCTGGAGTTTCTCTGCGACAGTTGGTCATGGGGCTGGCCTGTGCGGCTCGTGCTTGTGCCCTCCATGTGGGCCTAGGTGTCCTGTTGCGCTTGTTAGGGCCAAGGTGCTGGAGTGTAGATAGGGCAGGTGAATATCCGTTTTCTGAAAGAATGGGAGCCAGAAGTGTTTTAAATTTCTGTTTCTTTGAATGTTGGAATATTTGCAGATACCAGATAATGAGCAACTACAATGAATGGCTTTTTTTTTTTTTTTTTGGTGGAACTGGGGATTGACTTTGCATTTGCCAGACAAGCACTTGTGCCTCTGAGCTATCTCCCTGGTCCTCTACAATGAACGTTTAAATTTTTAAAAAAACTATCAGTAAAAGATCCATGGCAGTTAATCTCCCTGAGGTGCTCCGCTCAGTTTGAGTGAACTTGGCCTGCTGGTCACGCAATGTTCAGAAGTAGCCCTGGGAGTGAGTGCTCTTCGGTGACTGTCTTTCATTGAGTTGTTGCTGCTGCCTCGGTGTCCTGAACCAATTCAAAACATTTGCCTTTCATGGTCACTTTGATTTAGAGGAAAAGCCACAAGTCCCACGGTACCAGCTGCCGTGAATGAGGTGGACGGGGACGTAGTGTTTTTCTGAGCCCACCTTTCTGCTGGACCCCCTCAACACCAGCATCCCCTGTATATTTTATTACACCAAGTAGCTGCTCTAAAGACAGGACTTCCTGAGCTGCTTCAGAAATTGGCAAGAACGATGATGGCATTAGTGTGTCCAAAGCAACAGGTCTATTTTGGGGGGAGTATGTGGTATCTTTTACTGTAATACATTTTTAAACTTTACCCATTCACTCTATGTTCTGATCATACAGTGAGCCTAATGAGTTACCTTGGCGAAGGAATCCAAGTCAAGGCATGAAATTCATTTGTCCTGTTTATGAAGGGGGAGGGGGGATGAAAGGGGGAGGGGAGGGGTAGGGAAGGTAGAGGGGGTGTAGAAAGATTAAGCTGTGTTATGTGCTTGCCAGTGCCCCACAATGGATGTCATCATTGTGTACTCCAAAGGGGAACGAAGAAAAAGAATTAAAGTAGGCTTCCTCTATCCCTTACACGCATAAGTGAGAAGGTAATTTTATACAATGTTTCGAGTGCGCCTGTACTTTTACTGTGACCTGTCGTGAGGTCAAGTGTGACGCTTTGTGCTTTTGACATTAAGACAGTGTTCGAATACTTTAAGATTTTGGAGCATTTTGGGTGTTTGGATTAGGGACACTCAACCTATGTTTTTTTAAACAAATATTTATTTATGTATGTATTTATTTATATTATGGCCATCTCAGCCTGCCCTGAGGGTCGGGCTGGTGCAGCATGTGGTACTGGGGATTGAACTGTGGTCCCTGGGGTTGCCTAAGCTTGCCTAAGCAGGCACTTAGACCACTGAGCCATCTCGCCGGCCCAACCTATGTTTTTTTGAACCAGAGAATTTCTAAATTTTTCTCAGACCAAATGTAAGCTACCAACTGGTGATTAGTTCCTTGGAGGCCCTGCCCAAGGCGGCTTCCTGCTCTGCTTCATCTCAGCCTTCATCTCGTAGCTCTGGGGCTGAGGTCTTTCAGTTCTCCTTTTTTTTGTGCTTCCTTCCTTCCAAGGAAGAATCATATTTGTCTCTTATTCCCTTGTTCAGAAACTCCATGCTGTGTTTGTTTCTAAATTATGCTGTGTGATCCGAGAGTGGCAGAACAGCAGGCCGTGGAGCGCCCTACTTTAGCTCCCTCATGGAAACCGCAGCTTCAGCAGACAGTTGGGGCTCAGGACGCCTTGCTGTTTCCCAGAAGGCTTAGTGGAAGCTGGAGTCCAGGTATAGACAACTTGACCATGCCATCTTTCTTAGGACCTAGCTCTGGAAAAGACAAAAACCTTCTAAAATTGAGAGCTTTACAGCCTCTGTAACTATGCCAGTCTGCACAGTCTTAGAGGAGATACCTGATCAGGTGTTGCTGGGGGTAGACCATTGGCCCCAAGGCAAGTCCTTCCCTACAAGCCAGTGAGAGCCTTTTTGTTCTCAGGTTAGTGTTGTGTGAGACATATGCCACGTAGTGGGTAGAAATGTTTTCAGTTGGATTGTATTCTTTATTTTATTTTACCTGCGTCAGACGCATAATCCTTTAAAAAGGGGGTTCTCACAAATAAAATGGCAGTAATCGAAAGTATAGTGGAGGAAAACATAACTATTTAAAAACACCTTTCTGTAAGTAGTTTAAAGGCCTTAACGTCCAAGTTCATCGTCTTTTTTAGTGTGCATAAGCGTATTTCAGGGCACGGATGATGTCTTAACTGTAGATTTCGTCAGCCGCAAGGGCAGGACTTGCTGACAGAGGACGCACAGCGAGTGCCTGACGCTGGTGCACGGAATCTGTGCGTTGTGCGTGTTTTGCCCTGTGCCACTTTCTGAGTGTTGCTGTTCTGGCACTCTTTGGGTCTGATCTGCGGGAACTTTTCCTGCTCTGTATCTAGGCTTCTTATTTGCTTTAGTTACTGCTGATTCTTGCAGACCTGTGCTGTAAAGAGCTAACTAAAAGCAGACCTGTCCCCTCACACCTAGTCTCTGTTGCCCCCATCCCTGTACAGTTGACTAACTTTTTTTGAGTTGCACTTCAAAAGCCATAGGAGGGGCCAGGGAGATAGCTCTATGGCACAAGTGCCTGCCTGGCAAGTGCAAAGTTGTAAGTTTGAACCCTGGTCCTGCAAAAAAAAAAAAAAGCAAGCCATAGGAGAGGAGGCCGCATCTGTTTATTCAACATTTCCAATGGTGGAGAAAGCTATGAGATTTAAAGCTTAAGTTGTCTGCCTCCATGTCCCTTCCTTCCCTTCACCTGTTCTAGTGTATGCTTCCAGGAGAGTGGGAATTGTGTCAGCCGTGGGAGGGTTGGTTTGTTGTGAATGTGTCCAGGTTGGTCAGTGCGTGGCGCTCCCCAGCCCCCCAGCCCCTGTGCATGTTATGCGTCTTCCCCTGACAAGTAGGCACAGCTGGTTTGGGCCCGTGCGTGCTCGTCTGACTTTGCAAATGCTCAGGTGTCCCAGCCCTGGCAGTAGTGCCTGAGGGCCACCCGTGTGAGTTTGCTCAGTGAGAGGATGAGCACCCGCTGGCGTGGGACTCAGAGCAGGAGTCTGGATTCCAAATGCCCTGCTTTCCATCTCTGTTGCCTTGTCAGGGAGACCTCTTCTGTCCCACTGAAGTCGGGGAAGGTCCGGCCTATCCGCCTGGGTGGCAATAACCCAGTGTCCAGTCTGTCTACCTGAATAAGTGTTTTTCTTTTTTTTTTGTACTGGGGATTGAACTCAAGATCTTGTGCTTGCCAAGCAGGCACTTGCCAGGCCCCTTTGAAGAAGTGGTTTTAAAGGTAAAATTAAACTGTGTGTGCTTCAGAGTTCTGACACAGCATGTGGTCTGTCGTTGCTTCTGTGACATCAGGCCCGTCCAGTGGTGGGCCACAAACCATCCTGGTTGAGAGCATTAGAAACAGTGCCTGGCAGTCAAGGAGGCCCTGGTTGTCCTGTGTCTGCTGGATTCCTTTCATGGCCCTTCTGTTTTAAAGGTTGAAACTTTGTTTTAAAATTTGTTGACTACATCATAGGCTTGTGTTATAATTGCAAAAATAAGAGGTTTTTGCCTTTCTACATCACTTAAGGAGGTGTGATACGTAGCTTTATTGTGCAGGAAGATCAGTGGTAGCGGTTTTTCCGACACACACTGGCTCATCCGTTGGGCAGCCGTTCCGAGTAATTTCCTGAGAGGACTCTAGCCGAGGCAGCGTGTCTCTCCATAGACGTGACGCAAATCCACGCAAACTACTTCGCTGAATAAAAACCGACAGTCTGAAGTACCCGTGTTTAAAATGTGTGTGCTTGTGACATAAAACTTAAAAGACACCAAAGGGTCTATGTTGAACATGAAGTTTTCCTTTTGGCTTCCTTCCCTCGCTTACCAGTTCCTCTATGGAGGTAACTACTTCTGTCTTAAAATTAAACTCCGTGTTCAGTGATGGCTTGTGTTGTGCGGTGATAAGGCACCAGGCAGGAGCGGCCTGGCTGGTGCACGCTCGCCTCTGCAGGCACCCCCAGTCAGCGCCCCGGGGTGACAAGACCTGGGCCTCCTGTAGTCCTCTTGGGAGCCAGCACTCACGTGGCCTCTGAGTTTCTGAATCTCCAAGTCTATGTTCTTTGCATTTTCCAGCTGCAGCATGAGAAGGCTGAACTGGAACAGCATCTGGAACAGGAGCAGGAATTTCAGGTCAACAAACTGATGAAGAAAATAAAAAAGCTGGAGAACGATACCATCTCTAAGCAGCTTACGTTGGAGCAGGTAAGCTTTCCTGGCTGCCCACCCGGCTGCGCGTGTCCAGCATCGCCCGGCTCCTTCCAGCTTCCGTATGCCCTCAGGAGAGTAAGGAAGAACAGTTGCTCTTCCCAATGGAAACTTCATTTCTGAAATGTTTGCAGGTCTCAGACACCCCACCCCTGAGCTCAGCCCCCTGGCTGGGCGCAGTCAGATTCCAGGAGACGTGCGGTGATATTCTGATTTATAGCAGGAAATGTCAGGTTCCTTTTTCTCAGAGCAAGGGGGAAGAAGGTTTTTAACCACAGGATTGTTTCTGTGAAAGTTCCTGAGAGTGTTGCTCCAGAGCGCAAAGGTTTCTTTCTGGAGTTCTTCAGAACAGCGATCAGCTTTCTTGTCTCAATTATTGCCAACTTTGTGCACCTGCTGTTTTCTTCCAGCTGAATTTATCGATGCAGACATGAGACAGTAGACTTGGTAAAGCATGCTGGGTTGGGTGATGATGACTGGTATGGTCTTGAATTCATTAAATTCTGTTTGAAACCAGAAAGACAGACTTGGTTGTGGACGGCCAGCTCGGAGGCACAATGGGTGGACACTGCCCTCCTGCTGGTCGCCCTCGGCAGGCCCTGGTGCCGACCCAGGAATGCACCTTCAGAGTCCCCACTGGCCCTGAGCTCTGGCACGTGGGACCGCGGGCAGCCACTCTGCGTCGTTCCCACGGGCATGAAAAACCCAAGTTCCTGGCACCCGTGGCCCGTCCTCTCATGCTTTTCCCCACTCAGGGCTCTTGAAATTGTATTGTCCCAAGATGAATTTTAAGAGGCTGTCTTGGGAGTAGGGCGACTTGGGTTTCTGTGGAAAAGCCAGCGGCTTCCCTTCTACGACTCAGATTTTGTGTCAGGTGCTGCGTGCCTACAGGGTGCCTTGGCTGTGCTTCTGAGCACTGTGGTTGGCAGGCGCCTGTGCCCGTGCCCGCCAGGCCAGCGGGCACCTTCAGGATTCCTTTAGTGTTCACATTTTACCTGAGAGTGGAATTGCTAGGACTGAGTGGGTTGAGGGGAAGCTGGGTTTATTTTAAGTTAAAACTAATGCTGGTTTTTGCTTTGGCTGTTTTTCTTATATCTACCTGTATCAATAAAGTGAGGGTCTCTCTCTGTCCCTCTGGCCGTCCGTCCGTCTGTCCGCCCATCCGTGTCTCTCTCTCTCTCTGCGTATATATGAGAAAGACTAATCTTTTTTCTTTTCTTTTCTTTCTCTTTTTTTTTTTTTGTCTTTTTGAGACAGGGTCTTGCTGTGCAGTTCAGTTTGGCCTTGAGCTCACTTTTGTAGCCCAGGCTGGTCTCGAACTCACATCGATCCTCCTGTCTCAGCCTCCCAAGTGCTGGGATTACAGGCATGCGCCACCATGCCCAGCTCTTTTTTTCCACTTTGAAATTTAGATGCACTGTCTAAATTTAGGAGACTTCCTGAACCCCTAGCTTGAAAATGTGTTTTAGCAGTGCTCACCTGCTTGCTTCCCAGGATGGCTGCAGCTCCTTTTCTGTTAAAGCTGTGAGGCCTCGAGAGTTCACTGTTAAGACTTGCTGTTGGCAGTCACTATAAGAGCCAATCTGGCAGCCGCCCACAGTGCCTGGCGCGGTGAGACCTTGCTGGCCGTGGTCTCCGTGACCAGGCTGTGAGTCCTTGCAGCTTCTCTGTTCTGTTGGTTCCCCCCTTGCTGCTCAGGAGACAGGCGGCTGGGGCTGTGACCACCAGGTGGGGGTAGTGAGCCAAGGTCCACCCTCCTCTCCTCCCCACGGTATAGGAGCTGTGCTGCCCTAGCCTCTTAGGAGGCTTTGGCTAGCTGCACCCCTCCACATGACACCCTGGGTAGTGTTTTCTCTACCAAGTAAATGAGTTGGTGAACTTGTCAGCTTATTTCAGACCTTGGCACAGCAGGACTCCAGAGTAGCAAGCAATTCCCAGATTTCCAGGGGACTCGGTGCCTGCAAAGCCTCTTGCAATAGAAGTAAACTCAGATTCAGCATATTAAGTCCTTATTTTAATTAAAATGGAGAAAGTGATGATGTCAACCTCCTCCCCACACTTTGAGTGTGTCCAAGGTGATTTAGGGTTGAAAATCTTACGGTGTATTCTGCAGAGCTACAAATAATTTTAGCCCAGTGTTTATGAGGAATGTATGAGATTTATTTTTTTTGCAGTACAAATAAATCTTTTTAAAGTTTCCATGGATAAGATCTGACCAACTCTGTGGTCATCTTTAGGTCTCATCATGTGCATTGTATGTGTTACAGTCTGTGTTATGTTACTTGGCATGGGGTTTGTGCTGTGCTTTCCACCATGTATGAGCAGCGCAGCAAAGACATACGGTATGCTATGTATTACAGTGCCGTGGTCTGTGCCTTTGCTCTTTGCAAGGAGGCAGAATATCGGGGCTCACACGGAGGGGCACTGTGCTGTTGGACTACACCCCCAACCCAGTTTAGTTTAATTTCAAGGTCGGGGCTCAGTGAGGGGCCCAGCCTTCAGTCAAGCCCACCGTCCTCCTGTCTCAGCCTCCCGAGTAACTGTTTATTGGTGTGTGCCCCCCACCGCCACCTCAGACCCATTCTTCTGTGAGCTGTTTGAGGATAGTCACTCTGTCCTGTGCCACCATAGCTGCTCCACGGCTTTATGAGGACAATGAGGAGAGGCTTCAGGTGTGAGGCTGAGGGCAGTTATTTATCTTTTCAAAGGGAAGACAAGAGCGTGCAGGCTCTGGGCACTGGCAGGAGGCCGCTGTGAGTCTGCTGGCATCTCCTCTGCTTCGCACTTCAAGAAGGAGCGCCGCCCCCAACCCCCCCATTTAATCACCCATTTGAGGCCTGCAATTCAGTCTTACTATTCACAGTTGTTCAGCTGTCACTGCAGCTCATTTTAGAACATTCCAGGTCCTCAGAATGAGGCCATGCCACCCCCTATTTCTCTTAAGTGCTGCTCTGCTTTCTCTTAGTCTGGTGTGGACATTTCACCTGCCAGGATGGTCTACATGTGGTCTCTTGTGACTCACTTCCTGTTCCCACGCATCTGTCCTTCTGACCAAGTCATTTTCTATGGTACAAATATACCACATCTTCTTATTCATCATCGCTGGATTGTTCCTTCTTTTGGGTGAACGTTACATTTTCCTTTCTTCCTAAGCATATACCTAGGAATCAAACTGCTGCTTTACATGGGAATTGTGTAAAATTGTACCAAAAATAATTTAAAAGCAGTACATATTTTCCGTCTAGTGAGTTGAAACTGCAGAAACGATATTGCAAGGCCTTCTGTGCTTGATTTGAAGGTACGCGTGGGTTGACTTCCCTTTGAAGTAAGTACCCCGTCCACCTAAGCCAGGTGACTGGCTTGGAGACTTGGGGTCCTTCATCAGGGCCCAGCAGCCATGTGTCACCCCGCCTTCACTCTCAGTTGCGCTAAAGTCAGTTCCCCCCACCCCCTAGGTGATTTCTCAAAAACACAATAGTAGTACATTCCCAATAATTGATACAATGCATATTGTTGTCCTTGTAGTACTTATACAGAGCACAGGATGTAGACATGATAATTTTTCTAATCAATGTTGGTACAAAAAAATTTCTTCTCCTTGAACTAAGAGAAAGTAGTTGTATACATAGTCCAGTATTCCTTAATCGCAATGGATTATTGGCAGAACTGGCAATGTTAGAAGCAGTTGATTTAAGCCAGAGCAGTGACAGTGCTGCTCTGAGCGTCGTTGCCCTGGTAACTCCTTTAGTAAGTTTTCCAAAGACTGTCACTGCTTTCAGTAATGAAAGCTGTGATCCGCTTCTTACAGTGCTGTGTGCTACCCATTTTCCAGGAAAATGAGCCTCAGGTACTTCGCCAGCACGCTCAAGCTGGCCTGCCGTCTTTTCAGTTCTGAATCTCTTTCATGCTCATACACATGCCCCCCCACCCCCACCCCACGAAGTTATGCATCCTGCCATAACTCAGTATACCTCTGTTATGTGGCTACATGCGGTGCAGTCTCCTAAGGACAGTGATAGGCAGTCCTTGGCCTGGAAACCCTGGGGACGTGCCACCCAGGAAGGGGAGTCTGAGGGAGTGGTGAAAGAAGCTCTGTGCAGAGCACTGTGACGCCAGAAGAGCACTGTGGTGCTGGGTGGGGGGGAAGGGGGAGGGAGAGGAGGGGCCTGGTGCCAAGTGCCAAGATTGGTGCAGGGGAAAGACGTGTCCTGTGGGGAGGGGAAGGCCCTGAAGAGACGGTGGGAGTGAAAATCGGCTGTGGGAACTGCTCGAAAAGGCAGAGAAGTGAGCTCATAAGGACATGAGGTGGAGTCCTGTGCCTTCCCCAGAGGGCGTGGAGAGAGCAAGGGCCGTGGCAGGGGCCATGTGAGGAGCAGGGCAGTGTGGCTGCCCAGAGCAGCCTCGTAACAGTCGCAGGGGCCACCGGCCTCAGCTCTAGCAGTGCTGGGTGATGTGGGCCACCTACTCAGAGGGTATGGGCCAGACCCCAGCTCCAGGGGCAGGGGCAGGGGTAGAGGCAGGGGCAGGGGCAGGGGCAGGGGTAGAGGCAGAGCAGCGTAGTGTGATGCTGCAACGCTCCCCAGCAGGTGCCTGCGTCCATTCCTGGCTGCAGCTTGCCCCGGAGGCTTGGGTTTCAGCTGAGGAATTTGAATTCCTAGGACAAAAGTGTGTTTTGCTCATTTTTAATAGGTGATTTTTGTGAAACAGTTTTTAGTTTTATTAAGAAGAAAAGAAAGGGTGAGGGTTCCAGCTCTTAGAACCCTGGTGGGAGGCCAGGCGCTGCCCACGGCTCGCAGTGCCACGAGGGGACAGGACAGCCTTCCGGTCAGTCGGAAGACGGCTGTGCCAAGATACAAACCAAACGACGTCGCCACCAGTTCCTCTGCAGTTCTCATGCCTCTTTAGTAGCTACTGTGCGGAGCTAGTGCGCGGCGTAGGTGGCCCGGGTTTGGCGCCCAGCGTTCACACTCAGCTCAGACCCCGGGCTGATGTTGTTTTATAGTTGAGGAAACAGACGCGTCTTGAGTTTGCAAGCCGTGCAGCCGTGCGGAGCCTGTTCAGAATTCCTCTCGTGCAGACTGCCTCCGTGCGGCTTCTGACAATCGGCGGGATCCATCGTGGTGGGCCTGGTGGGCCGCGCCTCTGGGCTCTGCGTGCTACCTCAAAGGCGCAGGGGATAATCGTGTTCCTTGAGGGTTCACTAGAGTTAAGGAGATGACATTTAGGGGCAGCTCTGAACTTTGACGTCAAATATGGTACTGATTTCCAATTATGGAGGTTGCAGATCCTTTTAATAAGTCAGATATTTGCATTTAGAGTAATCCATTGGTCTTTTAAGAAAACTTGGAAAATCTGAACAAAAGGACCAAAAGTACAAAAACATCAGGTGAAACCCCCCCAGCTCTTGTTGATGTTTTTTCTTTAACTTCTCCCACTCCTCCTCCCCCTCCTTTAATAAGAGTATACACAGAGCTCACTGTGCCCCTTTTTATTTTTTCATAACACATCAGAACCTATGTCTGCTCCTTCAGGTAAGCTGCGCTGGTGCACAGGCAGACGTAACCATAGCAAACCCTGAAGTCGGCAGGCTGGGAACTGGATTAGAGCAGCGAGTCCGGGAGGATGTTTAGGTTTCCTGAGAAGCTTATGTGCAAGCGTCCCACCTACTGTGTATTCAGGAGAGATGGAGAGGAGATTCAGGCCATAGCTGAAAGCTAAATGGGATTTTTGGCCTTGAAAGTAGGCAGGCCAGAGCCTGTACTCCTCGCCCACGGGATCCTCAGAAGGCTGGCTATTAGTGATTTGATTGGTTCTGGAAGCCTGGGGTTGCCGTGCTGCTGGGCTGCCATGAAGCCAGTAAGTCTCTGCAGAGAATCAAACAACCCCCACCCCACCCCACCCCACGTGCCTACAGTCTCATGGAGGCTGCACACTGTGCTCCATCTCTTGAGATTCTATTGGTTTGGTACTGGGTCTCGCTATGCAGCTCAGACTCATAGTGATCCTCCCTTTCTTAGGCCCCCACCCTGTGCTGGGACTGCAAGTGTGCTCCACAATGCCTGGTTTTGGTAGGCAACACAGCATGCCCTGGGTTCCAGGGCTGGCACCGCATACGGTACCAGGGATAGAACGCGGGTCCTTGTGCTTGCCAGGCAGGTGCGTAGACCACTGAGCTATCTCCCCAGCTCTTCAGACTGTATTTGAAAGTGTCAGATAACTGGCACAGATGATCCCATGATGGGAGGAAAAACAGTGGGAGCTGTGTCTCCTGTGACAAGACAGACTCCTGGTCCTTGCCTTCTGCCTGTGCATGGCGTGGGGCCTTGCCCGGTAACTGGGATGGGGCTGATGTGCTAACATCAGTGTACTAACACAGAGATAAGGCCAAAGGCCAGCTAGTGTCCTAGATGTGGTGAGATATGGATGGAGCCCGGGGAGGGCTGCTTTCTGCTGCTCGGGAGTCCCAAAAAGCTGGGACTTCGGGTTACAGGTGGCAGCTCATCCTGAGGGTGCCCTGTTCTTTGTTTAATTGCTAGGTAACACCAATGGTTGCCTCCTCCCCTGCTTGAAATATTATGTTAACATTTGTGTGAGCTCAGTGCTTAAAATGTAAAGAGGTGGTTCTTTACATTCTGTGTCTGTTAAAGTAGTGACATATATTCCTTAGTCTTTTTTTTTTTTTTTTTTTAAATGCTAAATAAAAAAAAGTTCAGAGGCTCTGAGCTCACTAAAAGAAAAGTCTCAGCGAGTCCTCTAAAGCTGAATTCATCGGGTCTTCTTGTGGTTTCTTTTGGCACCGACCCATATCATGCAACGCTGCAGTGAGGGGATCTGGTTGCCTACAGTTTTGAAGTGTACAAAGCACCTGCTTAGGCAAGTGCAGGGAGCGGGGTTCAATCACTGGCGCCACATGCCTTGCCAGCTCCGTCCCCAGGCACACTGAGCCAGTGACTGAGTTGGTTATGGGGGTGCACACCTGTAATCCCAGCCCTGAGGAGGCTGAAAACAGGAGGATCACTGCAAGTCTGAGCTACGTAGTGAGGCCCTGTACCAAATACATTAAAAAAAAAAAAAAAAAATTCACAGTCTGTTTCCTGAGGACTAGAATGAGGATTTGGTCAGTGACTTCTAAAAAACGTTCTCCTTAGCACAGTAAGTGAATGAACGGCCAGATTCACCCTCTGCACCTGGTGTAGTTGGTAAGGACAAGAAACTATTGATTTTGTTTATCCAGCTTCCATTTTAGATAATCATACCTCTGGATCCACAGAATTAATTTTCTCTCTCTCCTCTTTCTTGTGGTGCTGGGTACAGAACCCAGGGCCTCACCCATGCCATGCAGGCGGGCTGCCCCTGAGCTGCACCCGCAGGCCCCATTTTTTTCTAAAATGCTTATTTTACGTAGTGGGTGGTGAAGTAGTGTATGTGAAGGCACGATTTCTTTTCCAGGGAGTTCTCCACTGAACTCTTGATCAGCAGAAGAAAGTAGATTTGATGCTTTGGAATCTACTTTTATCAGTGATAATTAGTAAAAAAAAAAAAGCCCGTGGAATTACAAACCCATTATACAAAATTAGGTAATTGTGTGTTGATGTCAAAGAAATTGGTCCAGAATCCTTATCAATCTGTGTAATTAAATGTGTGTCTTATTTCAAAAATACTCTTCATTTCTCAGCATTAATGGAAGCAAAATTTATTGAGCTGACAAACTATTAAGCAGTGTCATTTTTACATAATAGTGAAATATTAATGTATTCCAAAGTTATGCCAATTTCAAAGAACAAATCTTAACACTTCAAAAAACAAATTCTCAGCTTTTGAGACGAAAAAATATGTAAACTACAGTAAAGAATGTAACTTCTTGCCTCTGGAAAATTGTCCAGTCTCCCAATAGATGCGCCTTCTTTGTTATTTGTTATTTATCCTCCTAAAATTTGAGGGGCTCCTTTGATAATTGATATACATAAGTGAATGTCCTGCTAAATGATTACTGTTAATGGGAATACTATTACATATGTTAGGAAGCCATCAGACATTTAAGGTAGAATGCCTTTACATTTTTTTCTATTAATAAAAATAATAAAAATAGTGAATGTCCATTAAAAGATTGGTTGGGGTGGGAAAAGGTAGGCTTTTCTTTTTTTTTGGTGGGACTGGGGTTCGAACTTACAACCTTGCACTTGCCAGGCAGGTACTTGTGCCACGGAACTATCTCCCCAGCCCCTAGATAGGCAGATAAATGAGCCACATTGCTTTCAACAGACAACCACATCTTTCCTTTGTGTTTTTAAAATTTATTTCTTTATCTGTGTATTTCAGATGTACACAGATAAATTTGTTTTCATCGATAATTTTAACTTCCTGCACTCGGGATCGACGGCTCTCCCTCCTCTCTTTTGTTCCTCTTCACTAGCAAATTTCCCATCCCTTTGCCTAAGCCATGGGGATGCCCTAGAGCTTGCGCTTAATTCTGGGGACGCTTGCAGCTTGATTGTCAAGGCTGTACCTTGTGGGGATCTCTCTGTGCGCCCCTGCTTGATGCATCTGCAGCACAAGTTGGTTGCTTGGCTCCTTGAGAATAGGCGTCCTTTCCAAAGGTGAGGATCAGAGGCCTTCCGCTAGGAGAGTTATGAGGAGTGAGGCGAATAGCAGCCACCACCTTGGCAGAAGCCAACAGGGGCAGAGCTAAGTTTTGCTTCTCGTAGCTCGGCCTTAATTAGAGTTTGTCAGGCAGCAACCTCTGTGCATTGATGTTGGCCTCTTTTTAGTGTCAGTGGCACGTGACACATAGTGTTTTCGTGGTCTTCTCCAAAGGCTCGTTAGCTACTTGCCAAGGGATATGCAACACTTAGGTTACTTCAAATAAACAAGAAATTTGAAAAAAAAAAAAAAAGAAAGAAAGAAATTTGAGAAAAAATGTATAGAAAAGTAAAAACTATGTTCCTTTTTCTTGTGTTAATGTAGTAATTTTCTGGACATAATACTTTTATTTCCCCAGGTAATTCTGGTATACTTCTAGGTCAGCACTTCAAGACCTTGAACATTTATGATGCTATGTAATAAATCGCCAAGAGATTGGGCTGAGGTAGTAATGGTCTTTAGATGTAACCTGGAAGGTTTTTGCTAGTTGTTAATCCCTAAGAGCAAAAAAAAGAAATAAAAAAATAAAAAAATCTGGCCAGCTAAGAGGTTGGTGAATATAGGTCTTCAATTATTCTGCTATTTGTTTTTGTAAATATTAGAACCATTTTAGGTGCTTTCTTTCCAACCATATGTTACGATTTGTGTCTGGTTGTTCCCCAGAGACTCATGCAGGCATGGGTCTTCTAGCATTCGTGATTAATTCATGACCCAGTGCTGAGATTGCAAGTGTGAGTGCTGTACCTGCCCTGGGGCAGATAATCTGCATACACATGGAAAGAGGGGAGAGAGGCTCACTCGCTGCCTCAGCTGCTGCTGCTCTCCTTGCTCTTTGCTGTTTTCCGGCTGCCTTGAACTGCTGCCCTCTGCCATGTGCCGCTCTGCTTTGGAGCCCGCCCAGTATGGACTGAAACCTCCCGCTAACTATGAACTAAGTAAACTTTTCCTTCTTTAATGTTGCGTGTCAGGTATTTTGTCTCAGTGATGAGCAAACAGTGAGGGTGCTGAAATGGGCACATGAAAGCCTCTTGCATTCCTAAGCTAAGCACAGGACCGAGCCTAAATTTCTCATATTCTTGATTGTCAGGCATTTCTTTTCCCGTCTGCACTGCAGCATCAAATCCTCTTCACATGGTTAAGTGCAGTAGTGAGAAGGAAATGCGACAGTGCCCAGGGCGGTAGCTTCTTGACCGCTGTCCCTTTTCTGCGTGGTGGTCAGCAATTCCTGCTGTGAAGACGGGGTAGGAAAGGCTGCGGATTCAAATGAGCCACCGGCATTTTATGCACTGAGTCTATCTGTTGATGTTCTGAGTGTGTTTTGGAAATGTAGTAAGTTGTGTTCTGATGTTAAAGTAACCTTTGATGTGAAGTTGTGCCCCTGAGCAAGGCTCTGCAGCCCGCCGAGCTGTATTGTCCTGCAGTCTTTCAGTGAGTATTCTGCAGATCAGCTGTGTCTGTGGTGTGAGGTCCCGGCAGAGTCATCACGGTCAGGAACCCTTGGGGGAGCCTGGTAATTAGGCCTCTGGCCAGCGCATGAGCTCATGCACAGGGGAAAACAGTGAAGGCGGGAGAGCCAGGAACATTGTGTTGGTAGACCAGCAAGTTGGTGGCACTGCGTCACCAGGCTGATGTGCACATCTCAGGCGTCTCCAGCTCCTTCCTGTGGCAGCCTGACACACTGAGATCACACAGTGGTCAGGACAGGGGAGCCCTGAGAATCCACAGAGCTGGCAGACCGATGCGTGCACTGGGGCTGCAAGTATATAAGGCACCGTGGTGGCGAGAGGACTCCAATAAGAGCTGAGGGGAAAGTAATCCAATAGCCCAGTGTGGGTTGTTCTATTTTCTCTGTGTTTATTGCTCGTGAGAGCTCTGTAGTAATGCTGATAAGCTGAAGTACCTAAAACTGAAAACCAGACAAACCCTGCTCCTTTTAGGGTAAAAGATAATGTGGAATCCTACAGCACTGCCAGCCGTGTAATGAAATACTTGAGAATCCAAGTTGCTGATCTGCGGGGACCAGCAGAGCGAAGTTCTGCCCAGGAAAGCCTGGCTCACCGAGGTGGGCTGTGGCTGAGGAGCTGGGACCTCTTCCAGGAAGTGCTAAGAAGTGGCTGAGGTGTCTTTGTTTTAACTTACGTTTTCCTCTGTTCCCGAGAGCGCCTGGGAGGCCTCCCTCAGCCGACCTTACTTCTGTACCATCAGTCACCCACCAGCTCTGCTGCCAATAAGTTTTGTGGACAGAGGACTCAAGCTCACAAGCCCCAGCATTGGCTCCCCCAGGTCCTTCCTTCCTCTGGGCCCTCCTGATGTGCTTATTGACGAGGACCTAGGCATTGGGTGACCAGCACCTGGGCTCTCTTCGGGAGTATCACAGTGGCTCAGTTACGTTGCCTCTCAAGCGGATCGTGGTTCTTCACCTCTAAAATGGAAGGGTGGATTTAGCGGATTGCTCTTCTGCTTCTGGTTATAAAGTCTGTGTCTGAACCAGTTCAGAGTGAGGACATGGGTGGAAAGTGACAGACCGAGAGGAGCGAGCAGGGAGGGAACACAGAGGCCGTCCAGCTTGTCTTCTCATCAGAGGTGAGGATGCTGCAGCTCCGGCAGGCGGGCGAGCTGCCCGCAGCCACATGCCTGGTGTTCACATATGGATAAAGAGCATTTTCTTGACGTTGCTTTTCAGGATGACTGGCTAACATTACACGTGATTACAAGTCACTTGGCATACATGGCTCTGCCACACACTGTACTATAACAAGATCTCTTGAATTTTTTATTTATCAGATACATCCTGTAATGCATCTAGCTTCTGGTAGTGAAGCTGGGTCTTCAAAGGGTAAAAGGCCTTGAAAGTAGGTTGCATTAAAGTTTGGCCAACGATGTGGTGAGTACCCAGAGTTATACCATGGAGTGGAGGTTCGCCAAGGAGCCCAGGCTTTTCCCCTGAGCTGGAGGTAGCCCTGTGGTTTCAACATTCGTAGGCGTGTGTGCGTGGCAGCCTGCTCCAGCTCCAGCACAAGGTGCTTTGACCCTGTTGCAGCCGCAGCCGCCTCACTTCTTACCCTCAGGCTGTTCTCTGGGGTCCCATCCCAGCACGGCACCAGCATTTTGTACTCTAGTTCTCACCACACCACTGCGTGATCCTGGTTGTCCAGCCAGGCGTCAGTGTCCGTGGATGGGCTATAAACGGCCAGATGGTGTTCAAGGCACTAGGGTGCCAGTGAACAGCCCCACCCAGGAGGGACCTGCGGGGCTCAAGGGACTAGAACAGCGCAGACCGGCCAGCGCTTGTGGCCAGGGGCTGAGCACCTTCTGGAGGCCACCCAGTAATTCCGATGTGACTGAGTTTTCTGCCTTATGACTTACAGTAACCCAGTGGGCCACACGTGACTTTTGTCCTTATTTTATGAATGATAGAGTTGTGTCTAGTGATTTTCTCAAAGTCTTCTAACTAGCAATTGATGGATCTGGAATTTTAACCCAGACATTTGTCTCAAGATCTGAGATGCTTATGTCATTTTACTGCTTTTTTGAGAGAGACAGTAATATAGTCTATTTGCCCATGTCCCTGATGTTACTTTATTGAAATGGCCAGTTATTTCTACTGCTGTTTTACCAGCTAACTTTCTTCATCTCTCTTTCACGTACCTTCGCTTGACTTACTGCTTTGATCTCCACTGAAGTGAAGCTGTACGAGGGCAGAATTTCTGTTTCTCTGCCGAGCTCACTGCAGCGTCCTTGCCATCCAGCATCTGGCATGACTTGCAGTATTCATTGCATATAGCTTAATATTGATCGACTAAACAAATTTGCTTCCCTGTTCGCTGATTGTGTAGTATCTTGGTAGAACTAGTAAACAGACCTTCCCTGAGCCCTAAGGAAGATTTTAAGTGCCTTGATAAATGCTGAAAGAAGGATTGGGATTCACGCACCAGATTACAGGGAAGCGTCAGCTAACAGTGAACCAGTTGTGGTTCTTTTGGGCTGGCTGACGCTGCCTTAAGAGCAGGTCTCATGCTCCATGTAGGGTGGGGATCGAACTGCGGCTCCTTGCCTCACTTTGCCGAATCATGTGCTTTTAACCAACTGAGCTACCTGGCAAGCCCCCATGGTTTTCTTGATTGAACTGTAGGACCTAGGTGCACTGGATGCCTGTGTGCCAGAAGACTGGCTGTGTCTGTGGTTTCCTCCAAGTAAGGGGGATCCCAGTTGTTCAACCCAGAAAGCTCTTTTAAGTGGCAAAGTTTTAGTGGCCTACAATTCTCAGTAAAACTTTTTTCTTTCCTTTAGTTGAGACGGGAGAAGATTGACCTCGAAAACACCTTGGAACAAGAACAAGAAGCTCTAGTTAATCGCCTCTGGAAAAGGATGGATAAACTGGAAGCTGAAAAGCGGTGTGTGGGCCCTGTTCTCCCTGTGGGCTTGGTGTGTCTCTCTGTAGACCGTTTTGTTGGGGCTGTGATGACTGGAGACTAGCAATGAGGTATTTCAGCTTCTCCGGGAACAGGTATCGTTTTAATTTGCCAAAGGAAAAACATGTTGACCTTGTAAGTTCTTGCCACGTTGGTCACTTTGTTACGCCCTTGCCTGCTTCTTCTTTGGCACCATGGGTGGCGAGTGATACAGTTGATGATGATGCTCTTGCCTTCGTGCGTAGTTGCTGCTCCAGCGTTTCCCCTTTTCCAGCTGCTTTCCTCAGCCAGTTTCTGAAGTGCTTAGTGTGTAGTCTCTGCGATTCATTTTTTAAAAAGAATAAAAATATTTTAAAAATAGAAATGATAAAAGAGTTTCACCAAACAAAATAATAGGAATTCAGTAATGGTTGTTGTATTGCATATTATTATCTTAAAATTAGTTGCTCAGATTACCAGATATAAGCATGCAAGATTGGTCAAAAAATTTAAAAAAGGGAAGAGAGACATAAGCATTAACTACTTCTTTCAATGAACAGCAGAAGTTAGTACAACTACTCATGCTGTCCCGTGTATATACATATGTATTATCTGTACTATTTTTATACATCTCTAGACTTTATTT
>PVKN010013788.1:9025-19769 GCA_004027915.1 Capromys pilorides | reverse complement strand
TGTTTACTCTGTTTGGACTAGAACCTCAAAGTCCAGCTGCTTGGCATCTGTGCAAAGACAGATCAGGAATGCTGTAAGGAGCCATGTTTGGTGGTACTGTCACAAACTAGAAGGGAAAAACTCACCCACAGCGTCCATACATGTCTGGCATGTGTAGTCAGCCCTCCATAACCACAGACTCCTTATTGTGGATTTAGCCAACTGCAGATCAAAACTGTTTGAGAAAAAATTGCATCTGTATACTGTACATATTTAGACCGTTTTCTTCTCATTTCTTAAACAGTGGATTATAACAACTTATTTTTGTAGCAATTACTTTGTATTAGGTAGTATAAATAACCTAAAGATGATTAAAGTATATGGCAGAGTATGCCCTGGCGGCTTTGCAAATACCATGCCATTTCATATAAGGAATATGAGCGCCTTTAGATTCCGGTATCCTCGCGGCTCCTGTAACCGGTTTCCCATAGATACCAAGGGTGAGCTGTACAGTGAAAGGGGTTTTCCAAAGGTTGTATCCATGTGTCCTGGGCCCTAGAGAAAAGGTTTAACCTGGAGATACCTTTGAGAGAGGAGTAGATGAGGAATTTAACTTTTCCATTTGTACCTTCCCAACCAAACTCAGTAGTTGTCACTGACTGAATTTCTTCTGCCATAACACGGTGACCCAGCAGCATAGTACGTGCTTTTATAGGCAGCGTTCCAGTTGCCCAGTTTATCTTTTTTGGTCACAAAAAAATCAGTTCTGATTAATTGAGCTGTCTTCTTTCATATCTGATAAAGAGATCATCTTTGAGGAAAAGAATAGGATGTGAAGCTGGGCTTGAATAGAGGGTGGACGATTGCCAGCTACTTCAAAGGTATCTGACTAAAGGTGTCAGGTTTGTAGCCAGAGGGCGGCTCTACAACCAGGCTGTTCACACAGTGTTCTAGCTTTGGTTTCTGGGACACTAGGTCAGCAGCATCCGTATGCTTTCCCTGGAGGCTTCTCTCTGGGTGGTCCAGGCTGTTTTAGGATTTTAGAAGATGTGACTCAGGGGGACTGTGTGCATCAAAGATGTTTGCCATCTTTTCCTTAGGTTTATTTATATGCCTGCCTTTTTAGTGGCCTAGTTCTTGGTTATGCAGCTGCACTTTCTGAAAGAGTTTAAGACACTAGGTTTAGAACATTCAAAGGTATAGTGTGATAGCACACGCCTCTAGTAGCAGCACTCAGGGAGCTAAGGCAGGAGAAATGTCAAGTTTGTGCCCATCCTGGGCCATCTAGTGAGCTATAGTTTAGCCTGAACTACTTAATGAGACCTTGTATCAAAAAACAAAACAAAAACGCGAAGGTGTAGTGTTAATTCAGTTTTTATACATGAAAGAATGATTAAGAGGATCTAAAGAAGAGGAATGAGAGAGAAGATGGAGAAGGAAAGTTGCAACCTTGTACATGAATACTATGCTGAATTAGAGGATCCACTCAGTAAGTATATAGTGGATATTGTAAACATAGTATTAGGCTAGGGCTTAAGAACAGCTTAAAAATTAAAGAGAACAATAAGATTTTCCCATAGGGAGCTTAAGGCTTTTTTTTTTTGGTCTTTTTGAGACAGGGTCTCACTATGCAGTTCAGGCTGGCCTTGAACTCACTTTTGTAGCCCAGGCTGGTCTCGAACTCGCACCGATCCTCCTTCCTCAGCTTCCCAAGTGCTGGGATTATAGGTGTGCACCACCATTCCCAGCTTGAGCTTAAGGCTTTTTAATCCACTTAAGTCTCCCCAAACTTTCTGTGAGATGATGATAATAATACTATTAAAAATGCCTGCTGTTTCCCAAGTACAGTAGCAGCGCACACCTATAGTCCCAGCACTTGGGAAGCTGAGGCAGGAATAGTACCACAAGTTCTAGATCAGGCTGAGCTACATAGTGAGCCCCTGTCTCAAAAAGCAAAAACAAAAACAAAAAATGCCTTTTATAAATACCATCCAGTACAGTAGGCCCTAAATATATATAACCCTTTTTTGAGTTTTGCAAGTGTTTTTTCCTTAACTTTTTTATGAAAGTATTAAATACTTAAAATGCACATATTGTAATGCATATAGTTTGCTGAAGTTTTACAAACTGAAATGACTGTGTAACCAGCATCCCGATAAAGAATATCACCAGTATCACAGAAATACTCCTTGTTCATTATCCCCGCAAGGGTAGCTACTATTAAATTAATATAAGCATTTGCCTGTTTATATTTTTAAAAATGTAAATATAATCTTGTGTTATTCTTTCAACAGCATAAATACCATCCTTTTGTCTCTTTGCTTTCAGTGTTTTGTTTCTCCTTGGTTTTTCCACTTTGCTACAATGAGTACATTTTGGCTTTACCTTTAGTCTTGGGACATACTCTGTATGCTCTTGTGGGTAGAGACTTGATCTTGCTATGTAGTTCAGGCTGGCCTTCAACTATGTAATGCGGCCTGGTCTCAAACTCTTGATCCTCCTGCCTCAGCCTCTCAGTGCTGCGATTAAAGTATGTGTCACCCACATGCTATATAAGCTTGGCCTTCTGAGGTTTCCCTCAAAAGCCACACGTGTTAATCAAGCCTAACTTGGCAGACTTTTAACTCCAAATCTGGTCTCCCTGCAGGGGTTGGACCTCTGGTGGCCAACTGTCCCAGTTTGCTTGGGGCCTGAGGGGTACTTACAACTTGTAACTTTGTGATTTTATCCATTCTAGAGTTGATGGTTGGGTAGTTGGAGGCAGTTATGAGTAGTGCTGCTACAAACCCTAAGGCCTTTTCTCCTTATAATGTGCAGTTAAAAAACTAAAACCCAAACTCTTATAAGATTAGGAAGCAGAGGTAACAAGTTTGAATTCTTATGTGCAGCAGCCTTTTGGTTAGGTTTCAGATTTATAGGTGATCTCTTTAGAAAGTCATTATTGCCAGCTATTTTGTTGTCAAATTGTTGGATCTGATCAGGATCCAGATTTAAGGCGAAAGTAAATTTAAA
Source organism: Capromys pilorides (assembly GCA_004027915.1). NCBI lineage: Eukaryota > Metazoa > Chordata > Mammalia > Rodentia > Capromyidae > Capromys > Capromys pilorides. The sequence continues at coordinate 16,778 of PVKN010013788.1, read as the reverse complement.
ATGTGCTTCTTTCCACTCTTCCCTCCCATTGTCCTTCTATTCTTACAAATGACCTTTAAAAATTATGTATTATATGTGCATTATAGAAAATTAGAAAGTACCAAGACATACCAGGTACAGTGGTGCACACCTGCGATCCTAGCACTTGTGAGGCTGAGGTGGGAGGACTGGTATATAGTGAAATGAGGTGTTACGTGTACTGCCTCAAGCCTTTTGGTTAGAATCACGTTGGCTATTCTGAGGGGTTTTTTTTGTTGTTGTTATTTCCTTATGAAATTTTAGGATTGTATTTTTTAGTTGTGTGAAGAATACCGTTGGTGCTTTGATGGGAATTGCATTTAATGTGTAAATAGCTTTTGGTATTGGCCATTTTTCCATCTTCTGGTGTCTTTAGTTTCTTCAGTTCTAAAAACAAAAAGAAAACAGAAACCATTTTTGTTGTTTTGGCAATATCGGAAATTGAACCCAAGGCCTTTGTACTGAGCTTTAATTTGAGATAGCATCTCTCTAAATCATTAAATTGCCCAGGTTGAGCTCAATCTTCCTGCCTTCAGGAGTGCTGGGCTTATAGGCAGTTGCCACCACATACAACTAGTGTTCAGAAAATTTTTTTTCTTTATGTATTTGGTACAGGGTGTACAGGGTCTCAGGTAGATTGAACTTACAGTGATCCTCCTGTTTTTAGCCTTCCAAGTGCTGGAATTACAGGCTTGTGCCACCATGCCCAGTCTTAATCCCTGCCTCAGTGCATCCCAGGGGCAGGGCCAGCATGGCTTGCCAAGGATCAAACCCTGGTTGCTGCACTCTGCCTAAATAGGTGCTTTAGTCTGCTGAGCTATCTGTTCTGAAATTTTTATTGTTGAGGTCTTGCTTATAGCTCCTTGGTTAGACTGATTCCTATGTATTTTATTTTCTATCAAGCTATTATGGGTACAATTATTTTCTTGATTTCTTTCACAGCCAGTCCTGTGTTGGTACATAGTGAAGCTGTTGATTTTTTTTAAATGTTGATTTTATATCCCGTTACTTTGTTGAATTTATTTATCAGCTCTAATAGTCTTTTGGGTCTTCTCAGTATAGGATCATATCATCTGCAAACAAGGACAGTTTGACTTCTTCCTTTCCTGTTTGTATCCCTTTTACTTAATTCTTATGCCTAATTGCTCTAGTTAAAACTTCCAGAACTGTATTGAATAAGACTAGTGAGGGCCAGGGAGGTAGCTCAGTAGAATAAGCGCTTGCCTGGCAAGCACAAGGTCCTGAGTTCAATCCCTGGTACTGGGAAAAAAAAAAAAAAAAGACTGGTGAGAGTAGACATCCTTATATCATTACTGAAGTTTAAGTATTTTTTATTTAAAATACGTGATAGAGGTAATGTCATGCATTTTATGTCACATAATATGAAGAAATAGCTACTACCTATATTGCCTAATTAACCTACCAGCAGTGAGCCATTGTCCCTACCCCCATACAGTGATTGTACTTTGAATACTTCATTTTATAGTAACATCTTTTCTCCTGTGAGGTCAAAGCTGATTGTCTGGAAAATAAGTTAGGCTTCTAACATAGGATTCTTATTAGGGAAACACTCAGAAAGCTCCAGGCTGTTTCTTTGCTGCGTAGCACTCTCTAAACTGTCATGCATAATAGAAACCTCAGATGTAAGCACTGTACAAATCAGTAATTCAGAGAGCCAGACACTCCAAAGAGTTCAGCCATGCTGCATTACCTTTACTGAAGTTATACCTAAGCATTTCAAGCTCTAGCTGCTTGCAATTACAAATGTTTATGCCATTATATAAATATTAGGTTGGCAATTCAGTCATTCATCTGATAATTTAAATATCAATTGATAGGGCTGGTGAGATGGCTCAGTGGTCTAAAACATGTGCGTGGGAAAGTTTAGGCCACCGCAGGGACCGCGGCTCCATCCCAGGCACCACAGGCTGCACCGCCCCCCACCCCCCAGGGAAGGCGGAGCCGGCCATAACACAAACAAATATGTAATGTGGCTTAAGAAAATAAAGTAAACTTAAAAATAAATAAATAAATAAATATGAATTGATAATTCTAGATGGGGTTACTTTTTACCATTTCTAACACTCTTGAATATAAGACACCTCTCTGAGGGAAGGAGAAGATTAGAATACAGTTCATCAGGCACCATACAAATAGACAGTAGCTTATAAAAACTTTTTATGGATAGGAAAAACTGCACTAGGTGGATACAAGCTGAGCAATACTTTTTTATTATAACAATCATAGCACTAATAATAATTATAGTGAATACTAAGTGACTGCTAACCATGCCTAAGGACTAGGCTGAGTGCTTTACATATATGAGGTTATTCAACACAGCAGTCCTCTGAGATGAGCACTGTACCACTGTCACATCCCACTTGTACTGTACTGGTGTAGCATCCCGTTGTAAAAGTGTGGGCTAAGGGATAAGGGACTTACTCCAGGCTCTGTAGTGGTTGGACGACTGGGATTCAAGCCAAGGCATTCAGCTTCCTGTGTTATCTCTTCCTGTCACCATGCTCTGAGGCCTTGTTTATGAAAAGGTGGCGTTGGTATTGGTAAGTTGCACAAACAGGCCCTCATTCTGGAATTAATGACTTGTGCTTTCTATAGTCACACTCTTTGATGCCGTTGTCAGGTTAATATTCCCAGCTGTGCTACTGTGATTCTGCTTCTTGACCAACTTGTCCAGAGAGGCAGCATACTGTATTTTAGCCTCCCTTCTTGCAGGACCGGCTTCTTTTTATTTCTGTTTATCTTTGTCAAGAAGGTTGTGTTTTACATTTTTCATTGCCTGTCTAAGCATGATTTTTATTTAAAATTTTTTTAAATTTTAATTTTCCTGTTTTTGAGATAGCATCTTCAGTTTTTCCATTCTCATCCTCTTTCCTTACAAGACTGGACTTTCTCCAATCTTTTAGCTTTTCAAACATATCTACCTTGCTTTGATTTTAAGTATGGCCAAGGGTTGTTCTGCTTTTTGTTTTCTTCTTTTTCCCTATGTTCTGTAAATGCTTTGGGTCCACATTCAGCTTTAACCACCGTTTACTCAAAGTGAAGCTTTCAGCTGTTATTAATTTTAATTACACTAGTTTCTAGCTTTGAAAGACCAAGGAATCTAGGAGCATCCCCCTTCCTGGTCTTAGAGCTCCTAGAATCATCCTCTGGGTAAATTAAGCAGTCACTGATAAGGCCTAGGGATAAGACTGGATAGTAACTTTTCCATTTTTCATTTATAAGGAAACAAAACACCCACTGCTTTTTATGACTATGCAGCATTCTCTCTCCTGGCTGCCCCTAACTTATTCATCCATTTCTTACATTCTCTGGTTACATTGCCTTGCAGCTTGACTGGGACATGTTCTCATACATCCAAAAGCAACCCCAAATCACCTTGATATTTTTACGCAAGTCACTTATTCTTAGGGCATGTGGGAAGCCTGGGTTCATTTGGAAATACCCCATTTCTATTTAATGTAAGGCCAGGAAAAAAGTCCACCACCACCACCACCACCACCCCCGCCACACACACACACTCACTCACTCACCTTCTTTCCTTAGTCTTCCTCTCTCATTGTCCGCATTGTCTTTAAGCTTAGGCAGGACACCACATCTCTAAAGCTGTGCTTGAATCAGGACCCTGGCAGGCTCTATGCAATTCTTTCACTGCGTAGGATGTTAGTTTCCTCATCTTTGCATTGAAGAAAATTATTCATATCCTTCCTCCTTCCTTTTAGAATGTTGCAGTAATTGCTAAAACCTGGGAAGAAATCACCCTGCAGAAGGGTGTTATGGCCAGATGGTATTGGGTTATGTTCCTGTAGAAGAGTGTACAGTTTGTACTTTCTGCCAGCTGGGGTGGTCTTTGCCTCTCTAAACTAATCTTTTTTAGCAGTGTGTTCTCATATAGGATATAAAGGAAATATAGAAGACAAATGGGATATCCATTCTCCAGCTTTAATTATCTCCTCTCAAAAGCCAAAATAATCCAAGCCTTCTGCCCACATAAGCATCATTCCTTTCCTGTCGTGCCTCTTCCCATGACCTTCTTTTCCTTTTGATGTTCATTTTGAGGGTGAAGAGTAGAAAAAGCATTCTTTGTTATTCTCTGAGTCAATGGCCTTTCTGCAGTTTTGTGTTTTCAGGCAAGGAAAATTGCATAGCCTACCTGACCCTTCTCTCAGGGCCTCGTAAAAACAAACAAACAAACAAACGAACAAAAAACAGCATTGCCTTATTTAAATCCGTAGCACAAGTAACCACTACCAGTTCATTCAGCTCATTTTAATAGTGCTATTTGTTTATAATTGTTCGATTTTCAAATTAGCACTATCAAAAATCTGTAGAGCAAGCTTCAAACATGCTTTAAGACCTTGGATTTCCTACATCTCAACTAAACAAACAATATCCATTCCTAAAGCAGCTTACCACAGCAATTTAGTGAGTGGTACTAATAATTAGTTGTCTGTAGCAGCTTGGAGAAAGCAACAGAGTCATGATAAAGAAGTCAGGCAACCTTCATAGAGGAGAACAAATTGGGCCGATGTTCTTTTAATTACCTGCTGCTGACACTTTCAATTATCTGCAGGCTTCTTATTTTACAGAAATATCTTTTGACTGTTTCTCGATTATCTGATAGCAGTTTCCTTTTCTGCTTCTTGTCCCTGTTAGAAATGCCATCCATGAGAGCACTGTGACAGCACAGTCTCCATTCTGGCCAACACTGAGAAAAACATATGGAAAGGATCTGGAGCCAAGCATTAAGGGCTTTGTGAGCTAAAACAGGCATAAATGGAAGAAGGCCATTAACCATGTTAGAGAGGGCATCGAAAAAATGTTTTCTCACATCTTCCTTTATCTTGCCAAGGACAATGATTTTTGTGTGTGTGTGTGTGTGTGTGTGTGTGTGTGTGTGTGTGTGTGTGTGTTTGTTTTTTCGTCTTTTTGAGACAGGGTCTCACTGTGCAGTTCAGGCTGGCCTTGAGTTCACTTTTTTAGCCTAGGCTGGTTTCGAACTCACACCAGTCCTCCTGCCTCAGCCTCCCAAGTGCTGGGATTATAGGCATGCCCCACCATGCCTGGCAACAATGAAATTTTGAAGCCATGATTCTAGTGGCATTGGTAGCAGGATCAGTATGGCTTAGGGTAAAGAAAACTCTTTGGGAAACTGCTATAAAAACTCAGGGATATGCCAGGCAATCCCAGCACTTGGGAGGCTGAGGCAGGAGGATCCGTGCAAGTTCGAGACCAGCCCGGGCCACAAAAGTGAGCTCAAGACCAGCCTGAACTGTATAGCGAGATCCTGTCTCAAAAAAAAAAAAAACCACACAAAACCTCAGGGATAAACTGTGTCTGGTGGCACATACTTATAATCCCAGCTCTAAGAAGACTGAGGCAAGAGGATCATCATTAGTTCATGGCCAGCCGGTGCTTCATAATGAAGACCTGTCTCAAAAAAACAAACAGAAAAAACAAAAAACACAGAGAGATAATGGAAACCAATTCTAAAACAGTGGCAATGGAAACAGAAAGAATGGGATTGGGACAGAGCAACACATTCTAGACAGGACCATGAGAGCTGACATGAGATAGGAAAAAGTAAATGCTAGAGAGGACTCAAAATGTCTTGACCATTCAGCAGACACTTAGAATGTGCCTCCTGTGTTCCAAGCACTGTGCTAGACACTGGAAAACAAAGAGCAAAAAAGCCCTGAATGGAGTTTATATTCTAGTAGCAGAAACAGAAAAAACACAAATACATCAGTAAACATAGGACATTTCAGATCATGTTGAAATAAAGTGAGGTAAGGAAGACAGGGATCTTGGCTGGCCAGGTAGATCAGCAGACTAACATGCTCACTTCTGCAGATCACAGCGGCCAGGTTCCATTCCTAGCATGCCGTGCCCGCCCCGCCCCTGGAGCACGTTGAGTTTCCATTGAGACTGGGCATGTTGCCACTTGCCTGTAATCCCAGCACTTGGGAGGCTGAAAACAGGAGGGTTACTATGAGTCGGATCTAACAGTAGTGAGAACCTGTAGACCCTATCCTAAATTCATTAAAAAAACGAAAATGAAAATAAAAATAAAAAGAAGACAGGGATCTTAGCAATACTGCTCTTTTATAGAGAGTGCTGCATTGATACTTGGACTGATTTTTGGAGAAAATGGGTTTTGCTGTTAACTCTTTGAGAAAGCTGTTTCAGGAAGAGAAAACCAGCATGAGATGGGTTGTCTTGTCTGGTGCAGATTAGATATAAAGAAGAATGGCAGGAGGTGGCTTAGGGCTGGGGACAGGCTGTGTCAGGAAGGGCCTTGGAGGCTTTGAAACAGAGGAATGACCCAATCTGACTGCTGCTTACTTTGGACTATCCTGGCTTCTCTGTTAAAGAGACTGAGAAGCAAGGTAAGGGAGACTATTAATGAGGCTCTAGATAATTGACTGTGGTAATCGCAGGTTGAAACAAGGTGGTAGCTGTGGAAAGGTTGAGAAGTCAAATTCTGGAGTATATTTTGAAGACAGACCCAATAGGATTTGCTCCTGGAATGTGATTTGAGAAAAATAGCAGCCAAAGATGGCCTCAAGCATTTTGGCCTTAGCACTAGAAGTCGAAGTTGCCATTTACTAAGGAAAGAATGTGGGAAAGCCACTGATTCCAATCTAGCCCTGTAATTAATGAGCAATCTGAGAGCTGAGGTGAGGTGGCCTGGTTTGGGTCACCCAGTGAGGTAGTTGTAAAGGTGGGGTCAACCCATGAGGATTTTTGAAGTCTATTCAACACTCTCTTCATAGTTCCATACTACATACATGGCACCATACTTTGATAGTTCGATTTTAGACATGGTAAAGGAAAGGATTAGTGGGATTAAGAACTAGAAGGGAGATTTAAAAATTAGCCACATAAAATAGAATGTGAGCGAAGGGCTAGAGAGAGGATTTGAAAAGCCAATAAAGAGGAAAGAAGAACAAATTAAGTGGAACAAAGCCACATGATAACAATATAGCTCATAGACATCAAGTGAGAAGACTCAAAGAGGAGTACTATGAAGGGGCGGGAAGGAGGAGAACTGAGCAAATGTCATCAGGTTGCATTTTGGAATCTTGGGAAACCTGTGCTATCCTGGGCAAAGTGTTTCTAAATTTTAAAGCACTGTCTTGCTTGGTCAGCTAATAAGGAATATAATTGTGTAAGGATGGAATAGGGAGTTTTCAAGTTTTCTTTCAACTGCTTTATCTTCTGGTGAACCTCACATAAGAATTTGACCTTCTGAGGCATCCACGAGTCCATTTATAAGCTGCACAGGAAGCATACTTGTTGCCTAGTTTGCCTCCGGGAGATCCTTCAATGATATAATGACAAAGGATATGACACTGCTTTGCAAGAGAAATATTATATAAATCAAAGTATGCTTTCCTAGGGTAGAGGTATAGCTCCATGATGGAGCACTTGCCTGGCATGCATAGCAAGGTTCTTGGTTTCATCCCAATGCAGTGATGGAAGAAAAGAAGCAAAAGAAATTATAAGACTAGGTTTTTAGGGCCGGCGAGATGGTTCAGTGGTCTAAAGCGCCTGCTTAGGAGGGCTCAGGCAACTGCGGGGACTGCAGTTCGATCCCCGGCACCACATGCTGCGCCAGCGCCACCACCAGGGCAGGCTGAGCCAGCCACAAAATGAATAAATAAAGAAACAGACAAACACAACAAGCAAACAAATAAATAAATAAATAAAATTA
>PVKN010013787.1:0-19633 GCA_004027915.1 Capromys pilorides | reverse complement strand
AATGACTTATCTCTATAAGTTTTTGAAAACATTTAGGAAATTCAAAATAGTCCTTAGAATTTAGTATAAGAATAATATTATAACTTTATCAAAATGGTCTTATATATATTATTTCATCTATAAAAATTACATGATTAAAAAGCATGAAAGTAGGTAGGAGTTCATAAATATTTTAAATTCAGGTCGACTCACTGTTATATTAATCATCTTTGTTTAAACTTCTAATATGGAATTCTCTGGAAACAAATTCCTAGGAGAATGTGTGAAAGGATTTGAGGCTGTGTTTGGGAGCACCTTTAAGGAGGGGAGGGCAGCAGGGCTGAATAGACAGGACTCATCTATGAGAGTGGCGGCGGATGTCACAGACTATCTTGGGAGGAAATAGTAGGTGTGGCATATTAGCTTATTTCCAAAATTGCAACTTTATTTCTTAAAAGTTTATCTAGAATATTATTAAATTGTCTGACTCCTTAGTCTGTAATTTCTAGGAAAAGGTTTTATCTGGTTTTACATGTGTGTATTATCCCTGTGGCCTACACAGTGTCCAGTGCAACAGCAGTCATTCAGAAAATACTTGAGCTGGTGATGAATCATCCACCAGATCTGGTGGCTGTGCACTCCTTTCGCAGACTACCTGATAAATGTGTGAATTATGTACTGAGAGAATGTTAAAAAGTGAACAAAACTTCCTGTTACTTCACACTTGCTTCTTCTTCAGAGATACATATTTTTATAGAAATTCTTCATAATCTTATATTACAAAGGTAAGTTGCTCTTCTACTTTCTGTGATGCAGTATAGAATTCCAAAAAGGATTGCTATCTGTGATAGAGTCCAAATAGAATAGTTTATCATTTATTAATATATCAAATTTAGGATTTTAAATTCAGCTAGAAATAATCTTGCTCATATTTTAAAAATAAATATTACCTGGCAAGCCCAAGGTTCCAAGTTCAATCCCCAGTACTACAAGCAAACAAACAAATATAAAAATATTTTAAAATAGGAAATGAAAATAAATGTTAAAGTTTATAACTCTGTTCAGTGTTATTCATATTTACATAAATTGAATACTCGAGTGTACTAAACAGCAAAAACAAGATGTTAAAGAATAGAAATGCAACGATTAGGTGAAAGTGGTTTGGGTGCCGTAATCCCAGCACTAAGAAAGCTAAGACGGGAGGATTCCTACATGTTCAGGAACAGCCTGGGCTACACAGTGAATTCAAGGTTAGCATGGACTGCAGAACAAAGCCTTGTTACAAAAGAAAGAAAAGGTAAGGAAAGGAAGAGAAAGACAGGTAGACAGAAAGAGAGGCAGGGGGACAGGCAGGCAGGCAGGAAGGAAAGAAGGAAGAAAATAAAAAGACAGGCAGTCAAGTAAAGAGGAGATAGGGGCCAGTGAGGTAGCTCAGCAGACTAAGCTTCTGCTTTGGCAAGTGCAGGGATGGCTGAGCCAATAAACCAGTCTGGGTGTGGTGGCGCACACCTGTAACCTCAACGCTGGGGAGGCTGAAAACAGGAGGATGACGACAAGTCGGAGCTGCACAGTGAGACAGTGTACCAAATATATAAATGAAGAAAAAAAAAAGAAAGAGAAAGAAAACAAAAAAGAAAGAAAGTAAAGCTATAACAATGTTTAGAAGCTGTGGGGAAACTTATATAATGACTAGAAAACAGAATTTAACCCTGGGAAGTTTTTATATTTGTGTTTAGCCAGTAGACTTTTAAAAGTGTTATAGTAACTGGTTTATATTGTGAGAAATATGTGCCAATATTTTTGGAATCCCAGAATTTTACAAGCTGATTGTAGATACTCTTCTGTTTTCTTCCAAGGCACAATTCTGCCAGTTGCTCAGGTTTCTTGGGCTAGACTCAAACTTCAAATCCATTCATCTTCTCTTTTTTTGAAGTATATCTCTCATTTGTTGCTTATCTCTTTTACTTATCATGAATTCATGAATGAGGTTTTTACTAGCAAGGAACAACCAAAAAAACAAAACAAAAAAAAAAGCAGCCCAACCTACTGGTGAACACTTGGCCAACTCTCCTATTGCGACTGGCTGGTACCCGTGCAAGGTGTGGTGGGAGAGGAGAGCTTTAACTTTTCATTTGAAGTTATGGTTGAGTATTTTTGTTTCCTTGTTGTGTTTTATCTGTAAAAAGTCAGAGTTTGGCTGAGAGAGAAATCTTTTCATATAAAGATATGGGGAGAGCAGACAAAGCCCTATATTCTTTTCAGTGTCTCCTTAAGCTGATAAGCACCACTAAACCTTTTGTTCAGAAGCCCAGTCCAGGCAACTTGAAACTTGGTTGCAAGGAGGAAGATGGGTTTCCCAGGACTACTAAGAAGAGGAGAGTGATTTTGCACCTTTGTTCCTCTAATGGGAACATGGCTATGTAAATGCTACCTAATAACACTTTTTATTTGCCTGAGCCTAAGTGACTGGTTGAAAAACTATTGCTGTCTTTCAAAGTTGAGATGAATAGAAGCGGCAATTGTAGAAATCTGCTTTGAACATTGTTCTTGCAACTCTCTTGATTATACTTTAAGGCTTGACATATGTACATAAAGTGCTTGATGGGTTATAAATCATGTCTATTATCTATCACCACTTTTGCAAGAGCACTACGACTGCAGCACAGAGAGTATCTGACACACTACAGAACGCCAATGGCTCAGCCATGCCCACAAAGTCTCAGTATTCCCCATGTTAATTGAGTTCATGGAATATTGCTTTCTGACAGGCTTCCTTTTGCAAGTAATTGTGAAACTAACTGAATGCTGGATAAACACTCTTCCTACAAAAATGTGTGGAGATATTTTACTAATAGAGAATACAGCAGATATAGACCATTCTTCAAACTGTCTATGCATAGCCTGCATGTAGTAGGTCGTTGCTGCTATGGTCTAGGCCATCTCAGCTTGTGAAGTTTCCCTGAGTACACCCCTGGAGATGCACACTGCTCTGTCATGTAGGCTGCGGTTTCTGTGGGTCATGAGACTGTGCTGAAACACCTTTCTTTGGCCTGTTCCACACACTTTTACTCCTATATCAGAATGAAGAGAGTGTATTTCAAGCTGTTTAGTTCTCAGGACTCACTGGGCTTGCACAGTCTAAGTACACAGCATTCCTTTCCCACATGTGTATGTGATGATTATCTTGTCTGTCTGTGGCTTGTGCTGGCTTGGTCAGAGTCCAGGGCTCTGGAGCTCTGCTGTCCATATCAAGTATACTTGATATTTTGCCTTGAAAACGAGATTGCTCTCTCTGATCTCCCTGATTGCCAGAGCAATCTAGCAGCCTTTCTCTCTTCCCAGCAGTCCACTACTCTTCACACTGTCCATTGAAATTGAGCTTCAGTGTCTTTGCTGGGCTCTATCTGTCCTCACAGTTTGTGTCTGTCCCCACATCTTCTCAACAAACCACTCTGCTCAGTTTTCCTGTTATAATCTGTTCTTACCTGTGGAGCCTCAGTGCAGCAGCCTGTACTCACAGACTAGCTGCATAGCAAGACATTATTGTTGATGGCCTGGGTTTGTTTGCCATTTAATGCTAAGTGTTATTCACAAATACGTAGAAGGACCTCACAGGTGTTCCTAATGCATCTCTCACAGCTGTCAATATGGGCATGCATTATCATCTCACATGGCTAACTTCATTTTATGACAAAAGCATGATGCTTTCTGGGTGTTTTTCAATTTTAAGAAGGCATTTATCTTTTCATCTAGTTTTTTCCCATACTCATTCTGATTAACCTTAGTCAAGATGCCACCTGTATAGCAGTACAGCATTGGTTATCAATTTTGCATTGTAATAAAAAACTATAGGTGTAGAGTTATCGGTGCTTTTCCTCTGATTTCTCTACATTGAATAGTATCTAAAATCTAGCTGTCCCCTATGGTCACTGATTGTGTTGCTAATGAGAACTGAATCCTTTCAGGACACTATCAGTTCCTATCTAGTATTGCAGGCTTTCATAATTTACTATTGAAAATTACTTGTGGAAATAAGATTCAAATACTGTATTTTTTATCATGAATGTACCTGCATTCTTACTTTTGAAGTAAACATAAGGTAGTGGAGATCAGTATAATTTTTCGAAGTGTTAAGTCTCATTACATGGTCACTTTATTTGTTGAAATTTCGAACATTTGAATTTTCTATACTTTGAAAGCTCCTTGTGAATTATGGCTTGTATTCAGTTTCTATTCTCATTCCCATATGCTTACATGGGAAATACAGATTTATTTGTCCATTAGCAACTTCTGAAGCAGTTGTCTATAGCTTCTAGCTTCGGAGTGCCGTTTGGATTTATAGGTCAACACCAAACATAGGACAGACTAAATTTTCAAAAGGACATTGCCTTGTCCCAGTAGTTTGACTAGTAGTTAGGTCTAAGAAATATGCTAGATACATTAATATTCACTGACTTATATAATCCTGAGACCAACTTATGAACTCTAGTCTTTTCTGCGTGACATAAATAAGGACAGTGACTCTTGGGATAATTCAGTTGTGCAGTCATATACCTGGTAAGTGATATGGGTAATGAATAACCTTGGAGTTCCATGCTCTCTACATTCTGTTCACCATCTAATGGCTCTATTTCATATTAGACTTTTGTACAAAATTATTACTGTCATTGGCTTTATCTGGAAAAGATACATTCTAATATGCCCAGTGGGTGGCTGGAACATCAGTTAATACTGAATGCTTAATAGCCAGAATGTTTCCTTATATGCCCTAGTATTACCTCCCAATAACAAGGTTGGTCTGTCTCTCCTTGTCTGTGTGGAGCCTCTGCTCTCAAACTTTATAGACATCACTAAGTAAAACCAAATCACTTAAGCACAACTGCTGGTGTTCCATGACAGTCAAACTTAATACTACGTAGCTTCTAAATGGCCAGTAGGTTGGTAGCACAGACAGCATAGCTATGTCAGAAGAAGAGACAGTTTGCCTCGGTGAGGAGGATGGAATGAGATAGTAGATTTTGTCATGTTGCTCTTATCAGAGCAGTATGCAATTTAAAACATGAGCTGTTTAGCTCTGAGTTTCCCATTTAATATTTATAGATTGTAATTGATTGTAGGTAACTGAGGTCTTAGAAAACAGAACCATGAAGGGCCAACCAAATACTTCAGTGAACTAAGGCACCTGCTTAGGCAGGCACAGGGACCAGGAATTGATCCCCAGCATACTCTGCTGGCCCCACCTCCTGGGGCACACTGAGAGGTTAACTGAGACTAGGTGTGGTGTCATGCCCCTATCATCCCAGCACTTGGGAGGCTGAAAACAGGAGGATCACTATGAGTCTGATCTGTGTAGTGAGACCCTGTAGATTCTGTACTTACTAAATAAAAACCATGAATGGGGTCTGAGGAGTTCCATACTGTGAAGCTCTGGTAATAAACATCAGAGTTGGGTAGGGGCACTGTTAAGAAATATATGACTCCATTTTTCTATTTATAATTTTCCAGACTTGTAGAGAGTATTCGGACAACAAAACCGACATGATCATTTGTCAAAATCCTTTCCTTTTCCATGTGTATCCCATGCAGCCTCACATTTTCTGGGCTACCTCACTTAAAACTTCACTAACATTTCCTCCGTAAATGGAGTTTTTCTGTCTCCTACAAAAGAGCACCGTTCTCCTCCTCTCCTACTTCTCTGGCCATCACCCCAGCTGTTCTCATTAACTGTACTCATCTAAGCTTCGAAAACGCCACGGATTCAACCAGAGCCCAAAAGGAACTTCTCAGGAGAGCATGAGGGACAGAGCAGGTGATGACCCAGCTAACCATTCCAGCGCCCTCTCAGCAATCAGGATGATAAGACAAAGTCCAGAAACTCATCAACAACACATATTAACAGTTTTTCCTAGCAGTAAAAAATAAATAAAAAGTAAAATTAAAAAAAAAAAACTGTAGGAACATTTACAAAGAAGGCTTTTTCAACAAACCATTACTTTCTTGAATAAATAAAGCCAGTACTTGTTTTTGAAAAAAAAAAAAAAAAGTTCTTCAATGCCGTTCGCATTTTAAGTGTCTTTGCTAATGCTTGTCCTAAAAAAGCCACATAATTATCATCAAGTGACACACTTGGGATGAATTTGTACAACTCCTATCAGAGTATCTTTCCTTATCCACACATCAAATGTCATGGCCATGGACACTTTTTTCCAGGAAGTCTGAAACATGATTTCCAGGTATACCTAGGAAGGTTCCTTTGCTAATATCACAGTACAGAAGTGAAGCTCAGATCCCAAGATTCCTCCTATGTAATAGGTATTTTGAATAAAGACAGAACAGAAAACAGCCACAAAGACTTCACAATACACAATAGTGCACATATATGTAGCGCATGAGGCTGGGGGCCACTGAGGAGAGGCAGATCGAAGCAGGTCTCCTCCTCTAAGGGAGGGTGTGCTGGTGAACCCTCCTCCTCATGGGAGTTCACTAAGTTCTCAGGACAACAGAGAAAGGGCTATGGAGGAAGCTCATCAGTCTAAGCATTGCTCATACCTCATGCCCACTAATATTGACCAAATTATGTGGTCAATCTGTAACCCAAAGCAAGGATTAGGAAAAGATATTCCTCTTCATTGGGACAAACTACCAAGACACACAGTAATGATCATGGGGACTGGCAAGGTAAAAGACTGGGAATCCTACTCAAGTCTACCACAATTTTTAAGGATTTTTTTTATAACCATAGCAAAGGTTAGTGTGTATTTTGCTAGCGTCAGCTGACAGCCTTAGAGCATTTTCATCTATCTATACAGCCCTTTATTTGCTTGTTTTAACAACTTGTGTCTATGCAGAAAGGTCTTCTTTTTGTTCCAAGAGCTTTTAGTTTTGCACAAAACTCAGCAAATGTCCCAGTCTCCTACCATGATTTAGTTGGAGACATTTCAAGCTTCCTTTTCAAAATCTTTTATAGATAGCCACCACACTAAGCCCAGGTCTGCAGACAGTGATGAGGTTTGTGGCAAAACCCATCTAGTAAAAGGTTATTACCAGAGATCTTATTATGATGCAGATAAATTTTTACATTATGAATTTACCTGATAAGGACCTATCTTTTCATGACAAAAGTTGAATAGTAGAGTTGTCTTTCTCAGTGATTACTTGCTTCTATTTTTAAAATTAAGCAGTTACACAAAGAATACATAATAAAAATAGATAGAAGGGAAAATACTGCCTCAGAAGTACTATTAGGAATAGCAAAGGCAAAGAATGGAAAAAAATGGTAGAGGAGGGAACATTAGCAGTGTTTATTCTTAGCCTGATTAAACTTACAATTTCCCAGAAGAAGGAAAGTTTTGACTTTTCCACACTGTCTAAGCAAGGTTTGAGAAGAGAGTATTATCTTATCTCTTTGATAAGAGAGTAATTTTTAAAAATCAATTATTGCCTGCTGAAATTTCAGAATAAATGGGGGTACAAATATGTAAATAAGATACTTCTTTTGGAGTATAACATATCCATGTTCAGGGACTGGCAAGATAGCTCAGCAGACTGAAGTGCCTGCTTAGGCAAGCTTGGGCAAGCTCAGGGACTGCATTTCCATCTGCAGCACCACATGCCGCACCAGCCCTGCCCCCAGGGTGGGCTGAGCCAGCCAGAGTCTAAGCTTGTGGTGGCACATGCCTGTAATCCAAGCTGTGGGGAGGCTGAAAGCAGAAGGATCACCCCGAGTCTGAGCTGCATGAGACCCTACAACAACACATACATTGTAAAAGAAATCCACATACCTTTAAGTGTATAGACATAATGTAAGAAACTGAAAGAGTTATCTTTTAGGGCTATGAATCACCTCATGATTTCTTTATAAACTTGGCTCTGCTTATTGCATGGCTTTTCAGTGGTGATTCATTGCATTGATTGTGTAGCCCATTAATATCAAAATTACTCTGGTAGGTGCCCTCACATTTCATTATTCCTCAGGCAATGTGGCAGGTCCCAAGAATAACTCACAGAATGACATTCTCAGGGAACCCAGAGCATCTTTGGCTTTCATCTCTGGTGTGATTGATGCTTGATTCTAAACACAAATGTGTAAGAAGGAATGGTATAGTGTGCAGAGCTAGATTCTGGGCTTTAAGCTTTGAGATTCTGTTTTCATGAGAAATTACTGAAAACTACAGTCATGGCTCCGTGTTTTCATACTAGACACTTAGAAAATGACTATAATTACACAGAGAAAAGAGTACAGATTACATGGTAGGCTTTTTTTTTTTTTTTTTTTACACATTAAATTACAAAATATATGTGTTACATTTTTTCCAGTTTTTTGCAGAGGAATTCAACCATAGCAACAACACCGGTCTTGTGTTTAACAACAAAAGATGACTTCCCAGTAACATTGTTTTTATTCGTATGATGATTGCTTGATTGTCTTTGTCACCAGTGGACCAATGGCAGATCTCTCCATTTTCCCAACCCTACATTTAGCATCCTGAGGTCTACTAGTGAACTATTTTGGGTCATCTCATTTCATTGAGATATTTTTGATATTTTTTATTTTATGGAAAAATAAGTAAAATTTTTAAACAAAATACTAGGAAAATAAGGATAGTTAATACATTGCTGTTATCTTTAAAGTAGCTGTTCAGAATACAGCATATGGGATAAACATTTCTCCAATCACTAGTAGCACAAACCTTCCTTTCCAATGAGCTAAGCGATAATAATATAACTGACTTGCATTTTCCCCCTTTTCTTTCTGGTCTTTCTCTGTTCCTTCATCCTACTTCTTTTTTCCTGTTAAGCTTCTCATTTTATAATAGCTATTGTACCTTTTATATCTAATTTACTCTTTCAGTTTCCCGCACCAAAGAGACAATATGATGCATACACATGGGAGTCTGAGTTATTTCATTTAGGAGTATAATCTTCCATTTTTTTTTTTTTTTTTTTTTTTTTTTTTTTTGCGGGACTGGGGTTCGAGCTCATGACCTTGCACTTGCCAGGCAGGCACTTGTGCCACAGAGCTATCTCTCCAGGGCCCAGGAGTATAATCTTAATTGCTTCTATTTACCTATAAAATTCTCAAGGTTATTCTTCATTATGTCTTCTTTATGTCTCCATTGTATAAAAAGCCTGAATCTTTTTTCATCCATTCCTCAGTTGATGGGCATTTGGGTTATTTCAGATTTAGCTATTATAAATTGTGCTGCTATAAACATGAATGCATAAATATCACTGTGAGGTCACTTTTAATTTTTCAGAGAAAATACCCTGAAGGAGAACAGCTGAGTCGAATGGGACCTGTAATCTTAGTTTTTAAAGGAATCTCTATACTGACTTCCACAGTGGTTGTACCAGTCTACACTCCCACCAACAGTGGAGAAGGCTTTCTTTCCCAATCCCAGTCTGTACAGCATTTGTTATTGGTTAATTTCTTGATAGCCATTCATTTTAGGGGTGATGCAATCTCAGTATTGTTTTAAAATGCATCTCTTGAATTACCAGTAATTTTGAACATTTTTTTTTTATATATTTATTTTCCATTGTATTTCTTCCTCTGAGAAGTGTATATTCATCACAGATGCCAAGTTTTGGATTGAGTCTTTGAATTTAGGGGTTCACATTTTTTCAGTTCTGTAAATAGAAGTCCTGAGGGATAAATTGTTTTCCCACTCTGTGTATTGTCTTTTCACTCTGTTGATGATTACTTTTGATGTGCAAAATGTTTTTAATAAGATGAAATTGCAGTTGTTGATCCCTTGAAGTATTTCCCCTGAAGTTTGGGTTTTATTCATGAACTCTCTGCCTATACTTGAATCTTCAAGATTTTTACCTACTTCCTCTTCTAGGAGAGTTAGCATTTCTGTTTTAATATTTAGACCTTTGATACATTTTGACTTTGAGTTAATATATGGTCATTGAGATGGGTCTAATTTTAGCCTTTAGCATGTACAGAGCCAGTTTTCTCAGCAGCATTTGTTCAAGAGACTATCTTCCAGTGAACATGTTTGGCCTCTTTATCAAAGATAACTTGGCTGAGTGTATTTGGAGATGTGCCTGCATTTTGTACTCTGTTTCACTGATTCTTGGATCTGATTTTTGCCAGTACCATGCTGATTTTATCACAGTAGCTTTGCAATATAATTTCAAGTCAGGGACTATGAGGCCTTCTGCCTTGTCTTTGTTGCTGCCCAGAATTATGTTTATTGTTCTAACTTGAGAACTAACACATTCTAAGTTAATGTTAATGTGTAAGTTGTTGCTTGGAAGTTCATCTTTACTTCACTATGACTTAAAAAAAGGGAGGCACACCGAAAATATTTATTGTCTCAATGAAAAGCTGAGTGTTATCTAACTGAACACATTTTAGTGCCTATGATCCCCTATGTCTGGATATGAGACCCCTATGAAAGGAACAAAGTTCTAAGAATCAGTCTTTCAAATTTAGTTGTTCCGACCTCTTCAAGGGAGGTCAGTGCAAAAGTTACCAGAGCTAAACCTCAGCAGCACAATAGAGGCATAGTTCTTACGTCCTTAATACCACAATTCAAGGATCTTCAGTGTGGCCTCAACAGAGTAGTACAAAATAAAGGAGATGGAGATTCAACCCTGATATGCATATTATATGAACAATCTGCACAGCAGCAGACCTATTTCAGTGTATCTTGTTAGGTAAAAATTAATGATAGCAATCAGAATTCAGCAGCACATGTTTTACATGCATGCTGAGACCATGAATACCTTACAATGAAAGTCATTCAAAAGGCAAACAAGCTCACTAATTAGAAGTTCATAGTTGAAGCTGATGTAACAACTTTTTGTTATCTTAATTGAATTTCTGATTGTGTTCAAGATTTCATAATTTCCAATAGAAAGTCAAGTGTGTGCCCACAATAGGAAAGGTTGGACAATGTCCTTAAAGAGCTCTCAAACCTGACAGTGCATCAAGTAAAATATATTTTAAAATTCCCAAGTGATAGTTAAATATTTAAACTGAAATCAAACTGGATTTCATTTATTATACAGTAAAGCAGTGATACATAAGAGCATTGGCAGAAGACAGAGTTGAAGAAAAACATTACATAGATAATCTGTTCACTTAGAGACAGAGACAGAGGGATGAAGCAATCAGAACTGGCTCCTTTGCCTTTTCTCCAGGTGTAGGTCACCAGACCACATCAGAAAATGCAAACTCACAGACCAGCTCTCCTGCTGGTTCCCTACAGCTCACCTGCACATTTTTTCTTTTGTTTTTAACTTCTTGCCCAGTGAAAGAATGATCATTTTTCTCTTCTGTTGGCTGCAGCACTAGAGGTTCAGCAGGTTGAGGCTTTGCAGCTCCTAGAGACATTGTTAAGTAAGTTTTGGACTCTTAATTCAGCAAAGCAAAAACTGTAATATTTTGCTAGAGAAATTATTTTCTAATAATCAGGTAGGTGTATGTTCTACATTTAGACATGAGACATTTTCATACATTTGATAATCATTCAGCTACTCCACTGAAATAGATTTTTGTCTCCTTTAATGAGAACAACCCTCAACATTTCTGCATCAATGAACTTTGTGCTTTTGCTATTTGACTGTCTTTGTGTATTTGCTAGGTATGTTCAAAGCAGATGAGGTTTTAAAAGATAGAATTCTGAATTGTTTTATGTAAGTAAGCACTCTACGTTTTTATTAAACATTGATGTGCAGAAACAGTATTGTTTCTAAAAAGTCTGTATTCTAACTGTTCCTATATGTATTTTTGTGCTTCTCTTTATTTTCTCTGAGAGTTAATAACTCTGCTTTATTTGATTTGCATATAAGATGCCAAGGTTTTCACTTTTTAGTTGAAAATCTAGTCCTCATTTTCTTCAAATCTACTATAAGAAGTGGGAATCCAGGCTATGGTGCTTTCTAGAGTGGTTGGCCACCCTCACATGCAGGAGGTGCTTGTTTTCCCACTTTTACTTGATCCAAACTCCTACAAATCTTGCTTCTTTTCCTATTTTGATGAAACTTTATTACCATTTTAAAGTGACAGTGCAGTCCAATAGACAAACTTGGTCTTGGTGTGCATTTCTATGTATATCTGTGTGAAAAGCAACCTGACCCAGAATTCCAAAAACACACTTTTACTGACTAAAGGTAATTAAAGACACATATGTTAAAGGATACAATGAAGTTATGCTGAGTTATTTATTTATTTATTTATTTATTTATTTAGAGACAGTGTCTCTTAAGTCACTGCATTATCCAGGCTGGGCTGCTTTTTGAGATCTTCAGCTTCAGATTCCAGAGCATTGGAATTGTAGGCGTTTGTCACCATGATGGGACCCAGGCGACAATTAATTAAAGTTGCCCATTGAACTTCTGATGATCAGTTTATCCACCCTTAACCATGTGGAACAGAATCTTTAAGGACAGGAGCTAATTATTAGCATTTTTTATTTTTCACTTATATGTACTCCAAATAGCAAGATTTACAAGCTTCCACTTTTGTCTAACTCTCATTGTTTAGGCAGATAGAAGGGATATCCTTCGGGAAGAGAGACTGTGTTTCAGAACAGAGCAGACCTTGGGGTAGCAGCTATGTCAACTATCCCCATCTTAGAGATATTTTCGAAACAATTCAACACTCGTATTTTGTTTCAGCTTTTCAGAAATAACATGCAGCTTAACATTTTTGGAAATTTTTCCTGTCAACCAGAGAAATGATGCATTCAAACTTCATTAACAGATATATTTCCTGTACCTTCTACCATGGTCTAGCTCCTTGTTTTCTATCAAAAATAACTTAATCTTTGATTATGGTGAAGGGGTTTTACAAACATATTCAAGGGGCTGGTCTGATAGTTCCGCAGGCTAAAGCACCTTCTTAGGCAGAGCACAGCAGCCGGGGTTAAGTCCTCAGCCTGCTTGCCTGTCCAGTCCCTGGAGCCCACTGAGACAGCAATTGAGACTGGGTGTGGTGACATGTGCCCATAATCCCAGCACTTGGGAGGCTGAAAACAGGAGAATCACCATAAGTCCGATCTATGTAGTGAGACCCTGTATACCCTGTCCTAAATACAGGAAAACAAAACAATTATAGCTTTTATGTTTATGAAACAAGTAACTGTCTTCAGGAATCTTATCTTATGTACACCCATTTTCAAAGACCCATTTAAATTACATGTAACTCACATTCTGGGCATTTTGAGAAAGCAGCAATGATAAACGGGCCAAGAGCAAACAGTGTTGAAGACAGTCTTAGTTAAACATTCCTTTGTTCTTTGACTTCCACCTTTTTTGCATGTCTGTATCTTTGGATACAAAATATTTGTGCATGGAAATTCAACTAATTTAACATTTGAACTGAATATCTTCCTGAAGTGGATGTTACTTTCTGCAAGTTCTATACACTTATACATATTATCACTGTAGTGCAAAGAATAGAGATATGCCTAAATAGTTTTTTCTAGTGAGAATTTTTTAAAGACTAGAAAATTATCCCTAACAGAGCCACAGTTAAAAGTATCAGTGGTTTAAATGAAGCAATCTGTCTCTGTTATGAGCACCATGACTTATCTGTCCTGGTGGAACTTGCCAAATCTGTTAGATTTCCCATTGCTGGGATACAATCGCTGACACCCACATTTCAAAGAGGCAGTGATTTCCTGGCTTAGAACTGCAAAGGATTCAGTCTGTGGTGGCTGCTTCAAGGCAGAAACATCATGGCATGGGGTCTGGCAGAGCGGAGTGGCTCAGTTTATGTTAGCCAGGAAGCAAGCAGGGGAACTGGGAGACAGAGGAGGAGTGAGCGACCAGACACAGCTTAGTTGGCATGGTGCTTTTTTCATGACTCACACAGACACATCCAGAAGTACCCAGATCCCTAGGTGGCTCCTAAGCCACCTTTGGTTGACAATGACGCTTAACCATCATGTCCATTTACCAGAAGGATGTGATCTCTGGGTCAACACCAGTAACTTGTAACTCCTGGTTTTTCTCTTCTTTGTTCTCAAAGCCCATTTTAGTCAACCAATGTTCCATAGCATTCAAGCATTTGTGTAAGTGGTTTGTGGGAGATTGCCTGAATGGAGTAGTGGAGTTCCCTAACCTCTTGGTTCTTCACTGATTGAGATCATAGAAAGGTGATTATAGGCACAATCATAGATGTGTAGGCTTTACAGGTTTAGTTCTCATTGTGAAGTATTAGATTGTCTCATCAGAATTTCAGTTCCAGGAAAAATGAAATTATAACTAAAAACCTGGTAGAATTTCTCATTTTGCTTAAAAAGCAACTGAGTATTAAGTCATGTTTCACTGGCTTCCTAAAATATCTTTTAGAACCCAAGGGAAAAAGTGTGAAATAGCCTGCACCCTAATTTTTTATGAGAACTATTTGTAGTCATTCTCAAAAGCATTTCATGAAGAAAGGTTTGTTTTTATCTCTTTTTCTTTCTTTCTTTTTTTAATTTTACAAACTCCCCCATAGCTTAAATACCCTGAGAAGACTGGAAAGTATTTATAACTGAACAACACTCTTTTTTATATGCCTTGGCCAAATTTCAGCTTGTTCTTAACCAAAATATCTAGACTGCTCAAGAATTTTGTACAAGTACAAAATTTGCATCTCCTTTTCTTATATTTCCTGGCCTCTCCTCTGCTGGATCTTCTCCATTCTAGTTCTGTCTACCTCTCTAGTGTGCAGCAGCTGAAACACTAGCCAGGTGTGCCCAAGTGTCCTGTCTGGTGCAGCACATGGCCAGTAGGCTCATCTTCTGCTCTCGCTGTCCTTTGCTTTCTTTTCTTAGGCTATCTTGGGCAGGATTTCTTATTTTGAATGAGGCCGGCACATAACACAGTAGCACTACATACCTACTTTTGAATGTTCCAAGTTCCATTTGCTCTTCTCAGGGGACCATCCAACACTTAATTTAGAGCAACTGTTTTCCAAAATAAGTCAGTCGCTAAGAATGGCATCAGCTATTTGTCTTTTAAATATTGAAATTTGTTTCTATTTTTAAAATATAAATGATGCCTAGCTATAAATAAAAACATTTGAGAAATGTGTCAGAAATGTAAGTGCCCGTCTAACTCAGAATTTATCTAAAAGTTCGATGTATCATGCATACTAGCTCTCCATAAATGAATTTGTGCAGATTGTGTTGAATTGTAATGAGACATGTTTCCTATTTCTCCATTTTTGACAGAATATTAATGTATTTTTTTCTTATTCATTTCTAATTTGATAGAGAAGTGATATCTCATCTATTGTATGAATTAACTTGCAATTTTTAATGGAGTAATCTATTGATATAGTGTATTTAGTGGATAATAAATTGTTTAAGGTATCCTGAGAGAAAGGACTGTACTGTTAACAACATCAAAAGGTGGAGGATGAATAATCATTAATAAAAATGAAGGTGTATAATAAAAATACAAACAGCTTTGTCAGCTTTTTGTTGTTGTGACAAAAATATCAACTTAAAGGAAGAGGGAGTTATTTTGGCTCATGGCTATAGAGATTTTAGTCCATAGTCAGCTGGCTCTATTGTATCTGGGCCTCGTGAGGCAGAGCAAGATGGCGGAAAATGTGACAGAGGAGCACCACTCAGGTCAGGGCTGTCTAGAAGCAGGGAAAGGATGAGAGTCAGAAAACAATCAACCAAGGACACAGTTCCCAATGTCACAGCCATGATCTGCCTCCTTCAATTAGGCTATACTACTTGTCTTCCTATCATCTCCCACTTGTGCCATGAAATTATGAACCCATCAATGGATTAATACTGATGAAGCTAGAGCCCACATTATTTGATCACCTTCCAAAAGCCCTGCTTCTGAATATTTGAGACTTTGGGGGCACATTATAAACCTGAACCATAATGTAAGTCTCTATCTGGTATTAAATAACATGTCCCTAACTCAGTTCCTCTTCTCTGTTTCTTTGTTCTGGTTCCCTGGTGTTCGTTTTATCCTTGTAATCCTAAAATGACTGCCAGTAGCTCCCGAAGCTGCAGGCTTCCATGCTCATGGAATAAGGGAACAGAGAGATCTATCTGCTGCATATAGGCAGAACCAAGTGGTGGATGGAGAGGATGAGTAGGGGGACGATGGGGCTGTAGAAAGATTTGAGATGTGTTGTGCACTTTCACCAAGCCCATAATGAATGCAATCGTTACTGACTGCAGATATGTACTAAAAATAAAAATTAGAATAATCAAAATTCTTCTTTCTCTGGGCTGTAAAGTTCCAGGATAGAGATCCATTTACATCAAAAAAGCATGTGTTGGGGGCCAATGAGACAACTCAGCAGGCTAAAGCAACTTCTTGGGCAAGCTTGGGCAAATGCAGGGACCACGGTTTGATTCGCAGCACCACAAGCCATGCCAGCCCTGCTTCCAGGGTAGACTGAGCTAGCAACAGAGTCCAGGAGTAGTGAGGTACACCTGTAATGCCAGTGCTGGGGAGGCTAAAAAGAAGAAGATAATTATGAGTCTAAGCTGCATAATGAGACTCTGTAACAACCAAATACATTTTTTAAAAAAAGGCATGTGCTTGTTCTTCTCATGGTGGGTATTTAGAGATATTGATTCTAAAAAGCTAATTAATATAAACCTGGAATGGAATGAGGATAGGTCCTCCCACCAAATCCACCTAAAGTATTAATGAGGGCTTAGAAAATATAGAAGAGTCCACATTAGAGAGAGAGATTTGAATACCAGTTTAAGAACCTTGTACTTAATCCTGTAGACTAGTAGGTACTGTTGTACTTTGAACAAAAGAGGAATACAATGAAATCAATGTGTTAATAAGTTAAGTCTGAAACTTAAAAAACTTAAGTTTTTTTTTTCTATCAAAAAAGATAGAACTGCAAACATGAACCCAAAGTCAAATAAAAAAAAAAAAAGCTAAGTCTGAAAAAAGTTAGGCCTAAAGACAGTTATAGGACATGTAGCCATAATGTTGAAAAAAGAGAAATCTGCTGAGGACTCTGTGACAATATCTGGGACAGAGAAAGTACAAGCCTGAGCTATGACCAAGGAGTAGGACAACAACAGTGACCTTGACAGATGTGAAACATATTTCCAAGAAAGAATCCACAGGATTCTTCTCAAAGGGTGAGACTTAGCCTTCTACTAAGATTTCAAATAATGCAGGGTTTGGGGCACCAAGGCAGAGTTGGATTCTACTATTTTCCTTATCTTATTACTGGACCATCTTCCTGCAACCCTAGCTGTGAGCTGGCTTTTCTCTCCATCTTATTCTGGTTAGTTACTATCACTTTGAGTCTCTTATTCCCATATTACAACTTTCCTAGAAATCAAAAGAAGATGAGTCCCTGCCTGCATCAGGGAAAGACCATCCTTGATCCCACAGAAGGTGAGCTTCCTTTTATCGCAGTTTACACCCTAATGAAGTGAAAGATATATATTACTTACTGCACTCATAGCAGTGGAACTGACCTTTCAGCAATAATTTTGAGTGTTTTGTTACCCAATATAGCTTCTCTTAGCAAAGAACAGAAAACACAATGGTTTAAACAAGTACATTTCCAGAGTTAGTGTTGCTGGTTCAGCCATTCCTAAATAACAGCACCTATGTATGGCTTTGTTAAGTCTTTTTTTTTTTTCTTTTTGAGACAGGGTCTCACTTTGCAGTGAGAGCTCACTTTTGTAGCCCAGGCTGGTCTCAAGCTCACATCCATCCTCCTGCCTCAGCCTCCTAAGTGCTGAGATTACAGGCATGCACCACCATGCCCGGCTGTTAAGTCTTCATTGCATGTCACATCATGATGCAGCATTCCTGCTCTGCCTCCAAACACCATGTTTTCATTCAAGAAAAGGAGATACATGGAAGAGAAAGAGGAGCAGTTTTCTACTTACCAGCAAACAAACTTCTTCCATGATTTTTACTCAGCACAATTCACATACAGCGGCTTATGTGCCAGAATATTGCCACATTACTGCTCTTATTTCTATTTGTTAGGCACAACAAGAAAGAAGGCAGCTGGGAATGATGTCACACTTTTCAGGCTGTACAGTCCGTGACAACTACAGACTAGAATGGATATTATCTTGTTTATGCCTAATTATCTTGGCAAGTGTTACCTATGGGAAAGAAAATACAGCAAAACTATTAGATGATTCTATAGAGAGTTAGTAAGTCTTCTATCTCTTAGGAGTTCTGACAGAATTTCACATAAAGGTATATTACTGAGATCTTGTCACTCAACTGTGAAAGTACCAGAATACAGCACCTGCATATCAAAAATAAAATTAGTAACTGTACCTCTTGATGCAAAGTTTAGAAGAAGTAATTAAAGCTATAGGAATTCTACCAGAATTTTCTTCAGGCAGTATCACTGTGCACTTCTAACTTCACAATGACAGGAAATTTTAGATAACAACTGTACTAAATCAGGGAACAGCAAACCCAAGCCAAACTTAAATTTAGTAACACTGCTAGTTTACTGAAAATAACCTTCTCCACAGCAGGTGCTCTAAGTTACAGGTGACTGATCGTTGGTTTTTCTGTTCTCTTTAGAGATCACCAGGTGCCCACCAGCTGACATTGGTGACCTCTTTTCTCAATGGTGTCTCTGGTGTCTACTGCAGGGGTCTCCTAGGCCACTCCTAGCAGCATTGGATATTGGAGCTCTACCACATCTATTCTAGAAAACTTCCATTATATATGTTCAAAACTCTCTGGGTGTGCATAAGGATTTGAAGGTAAGTGAATTTTAGAGTTAACTCACATTCTTGTGTAACTCTTAATTATATCAAAAGTAATTTTTAAAATATAGATGTAAAATCATCTAATAAATATAAGAAAAATAGCTACTAATGTGCAGTTCCACTGAAAAAAGCAAAACAGGTAAAACAGAATGTTTAAAAGTGGCATAAATCATGTCTATAGCAGGTACAGTGGAAATCTTGCTTTCATAATCTGTTTCCCATGAGAAGTCAGGGCCACAGGGCTTTGCAGACTGTCATGTGTGTAAATGGCATGTGGAGGTGAAGGAGAGGTCTTTAATGAACAACTCCTGGACATATTTCAGAGATGTAAAATCAATCTGGCTGGGATGTGACCCAGGAACCTGAGTTGTTATGGTTACTCAGTCTTGTGCCTTCAAAAAACTTTAATGGAATTTGAAGTAATGCATCTTTCATTTTCAAACTTTAGACTAAACTTGAGCTTTCACGTTGTTTCTTTCAGTCACAGAATAAGGAAAGGGTCATTTTAGGGCAGAAGAGTGCCATTAGTCCTTCCTGTTTAGCTACCCAACTTGAATTATTAATTCTCATTGATATTCCTTTAAAGTTTAATATAATGACTAATCCCCTAGAGTCCCCTTGCTTCTAGAGTGACAGCCTTGTCATGTCTCTCTTTTGTCCTGTATAATGTTTTAATTTATTCAGATGTTTAAAGTTATTAAGTATAATTACAAGAAATACCTAAAGGATAAAATCATGAGCTATTATCAAAGTTGGCTAAGAATTTTTACATTTTTGAATGTTCTGTCCTTTTCTCTTTATTTGAAAACTCAAGTTTAGATTAAAAAACAACATATCTAATTCCTAATCTTTCATTACAATTATTTCTTTGCATGTAACAGCTTATAAAATCATGTGACATGGTTATGACAAGTTCAGTGTCTACTTAGTGAACACAGCCTTGCTGTGTTTCT
>PVKN010013786.1:0-19659 GCA_004027915.1 Capromys pilorides | reverse complement strand
CTAAATAGAAATACACTGACAACTACTGGATAAAAATAAAGGCACTGGAACATTATGGAAGAACTCTCCTGCAGGAAACCCAACTTGGAAACAAAAGACAAAGACAACGTAATTCAGATATTTTTCTTTCAGGTTGGAACATTAGAATGTAAAAAAACAAAATCATAATCATAAAATAAGAATGAAATATTAACAATAAATTTAGTAATGTAGTTTACATATGTTTTAAAGATATTCTTCTTGTTTGCTACCATAAAAACAAACACATATAGAAAATATGTGCTAAGGAATGTGAAATTTGTGTGTTAAGGTACACCTTTACAAGAATTTGCGTCAAAGACTGTGCATGGTGACACATGCCTATAATCCCAGCTCTTGGGAGGCTGTAAACAGGCAGGTCATTACAAGTCCAATCTAGTAGTGAGACCCTGAAAACCCTATAGACCCTTTCCTAAAATACAAAAAAAAAATTGTGTCAATTCGAATTTTATTATTGTTTCTCTAATATACATTAAAAAATAAACATATCTAAGTGCTAAAAAATACAAAAATGATCAAATTAAGAAAATCTTCCAGTGGGATTAATTGGAAGTAGTACCTGAGTAGTTTCTAAATATTCTCAATCTGAAAAGTAGCAGATTAAATGATCAGATTCTGGCGATTGAGCTAAAGATTACTTATGGAAGAAGAGAAATTCTTTTTTAAAGTATTTTGCATAATGTAATAGATTTTTTTAAAAAAAATTATTCATTTTTGTCAAGTTGTTTTCTGGTAGAATTTGAACCTACTTTACCAGTTTACCTGCTTTAGAACCTAATGAATTAGTAAAGTTTATTAAACAAAACCAGAAACACAATTATTCCATTTTTCATTTATTCACATTTTGTTACATAAACTTACTTCTAAGAGTATCAGGAAATCAACCAGAGAGATATCGTGAAACCTAAGAAAACAACCATACCTGGGCCTTTAGATTCTACTTTAGACTCTGGGCCTAAGTAATAAGGAATCATAAATGCTCTCAGTCCTCAGGGCAACAAAACATGTTGTCTTGTGGAAAGTTAATCACAACTATTTCTTTCTTAATTTTGATCCTGACAGTAGAGTCTAAAATAACCTACTGGTAAAGTTTTACATTGTTATGTATTCAACCAAACATGCTGATATTAATGCCAGGACATAAAATCAGTTTGGTGGATAAAACTATTTTGCTTTTTAAATATTCCTATTATATAATATGCTAGTCCAAGGAATCCTGCAAATGTGAGAAATTAAAGTAGTTCAGAATTAGCAAACAAATACATGAGAATTTCCATCAGGCCAATGCTCTATGAAATTTTTTCTCATTCATTCCAAATTACAGACATCAGCCCAAATAGATACTTTAATTTAATTTTATTTATTATTATTTCTTAATCTTTATTTACTTATTTGGTACAGGGTTCCACTATGCAGCTTGGATTTGTAATGATTCTCCTGTCTCAGCCTCCTTGGAGCTGGTATTACAGACATGCACCACCACGCCTGGTCTCAGTGTCCAGCTCAGTGTGGGCCGGCATGGCTTACAGAACCAGTGATTCAACACAGGTCCTTGAACTTACCAGGTGGTGCTTAGACCACTGAGTTATCTCTCCAGTCCACTACTTTAATTTTAAAGGTAAACTGGCATCGTCCAATCATTGAAATAATAAAGCTGAATAACCATTGACTCTCCTCTCAACATCTATTGATTCTTCTTCAGAAAAAAATTCAGATCTGAGTACCACCCTCTCTAGCCTTTCCTTGTTAGTTCCTCTGCCACTTGTCCATTGGCTTCAGGACGATAAAATAAAGTTGTTATAAAGACCATCATTTTGCTTACTAGGACTAGTAAACAGTTGACCCGTTGATCTCCAAATCTAGCCAGTTGTTCCAGTAAATGACAATACGCTCAAGGGGTCGGGGAGATAGCTCTGTGGCACAAGTGCCTGCCTGGCAAGTGCAAAGTCATGAGTTCGAACCCTGATTCCACAAAAAAAAAAAAAAAAAAAAAAAAACCAATATGCTCAATCTTTATATTTCCTTGTAAAAGACATGATCTAGTAACTTTTTTGCTTCAAAATTGCCATGAGAATTCTACTGCCAGTTGAACACAGATCTAATTCCTTAGTAAGGCATTCTAAGATCTTCATAGTCAAAGTCCATGTATGAACATTCTCCTTTTCTTCACTCTGAAAGACATTTGCCCTTTAATTATGCCTATTGGAAGGCTTCCCAACTTTTGTTATGAACTATCCATTCATCACTGTATCAACAGTTTTTCATAGGTTGGCAGGAATATAAGGCAATGACAGGCGTCTAAGTGCCCATGCATTAGAGTACTCATCATTCCCTGAAAGCAAGAGATTAACACCATGACTCACACGCCTACATTAATTATAAGAAGGGCTGAGAATCTGGGCAACTGTGCCAGTTGAGGTTCTTGAAAAGCACACAGTTAAATTCTCAAGGACTGCGATGACCACAGAGCAATATTTACAGAAGGATGTGCGTTAGGGTCAGTGTCTAGATGCCCGCTCCAAAGCTTAGAGTAATTTTACATGGACTTTCATAGGTAGCTGCATCCACTCACAAAATTGATCTGTGGTGCACTGGTGGGATTATGGGTGGGTGCTTGCTGGATCAGTCCACTGATTGGATTGGCACCTTCCTAATCCCAGTACTCTGGATACAATATAGGGGATGGAGAGAAGTTTTTCTTACTCTCTTGCTTAGTGCTTTTGCCGTCTTCCTCCACCATGAACTGTTGCCCCTGGGCCATGTGCCACCCTGCCTTTGAGCCAGCCAATTTTGTACTGAAACCTTGAGTGTTTTGTCCCAGCAAGGAGAAAAGTAATTAAGGCAATGGGCTAGGGTAAGAATATCACAAGTCAGTAAGGGACGCTAGGACACGCAGGGATTAGCAACAGCGGCAAACTCAGAGGCTTGAAGGGCGTCCTGTGTGTCACTCCAAGCTCAGGGCAGTCTCATTCTAAACATTCTTAGAACCTAATGAATTAGTGTAGCTTATCAAAGAAAGACAGATATAGCAAACGGAAGCAGAATCTGAAACCTTAGCAGAGAGCAGCGGAAGAAAAACCTCATTTATTTTTACTATAGTCCTGGCTTTTTCCTGCCAATGCTTATGGGTTACTTCAGCAGAAGGCTACAGGGAAAGGTGACAAGGCTGACAGCCAAGAAAGGATGGAGCCATCCCTTTCCACAGAGCAGACAAAGAAAGAAGAAGGTGAAGTGGGAAACACAAAGTTATGAGGAATAACTTTCTCCCCATTCTACCTCTAGATGATTAGAGCAAGTTTATTTGAATACAAATGCTCTTTCTCTTGTCTCTTTCCTTATCCGATGGTTTTAAGATATTTATGCTAAAGCAGTGTTTCTAACCATTCTTGGTATCAAAGCCCAGGGACTCAGCTGAAGATCGGCGAGACATATTTAAAATGATTGGTAAAAGATAACTGAGTGAGGGGCCAGGGAGATAGCTCTGTGGCACAAGTGCCTGCCTGGCAAGTGCAAGGTCATGAGTTTGAACTCCGGTCCCACCAAAAAAAAAAAAAGAAAAGATAACTGAGTGAATCACTGCATAGTATACTGTACTGGAAATAGAGTAGATTTTAAATATTGCATTTACAGAAACTCTGGACATTTCAAATTCTTTAAGAAGAAAATTAAACTTGCTTTAAGAATATATTTCTAATACTGATTGCTTATATTTGAAAGGGTCAAAAACAACTCCTGATCAAGACTTTTAAATAAAGTCCTCTTTAGGGGCCAGGGAGATAGCTCAGTAGAATAAACACTTGCCTGGCAAGCGCAGGGTCCTGAGTTCAATCCCCAGTACTGCAAATAAATAAATAGATAAATAAAATAAAATAAATAAAGTCCTCTTTGAAAGCCATCACTACCCAGAAATACTGACAGCATTTTTTAAGATCACTTTTGAATGACCACAACCCTTATTGAAACTATTAAACTAGCAAAGCAATTGGGCCTGTGTTGGGTTACATAATTATGAAGAGGTTCAGATGGATGGAATCCAGTATTTCTTTGAACCTGAAATGGTTTTGGTTGTAGGAAGAGGTCTGTGACAACTCTGTACTATATACAAATGTATAACAATGTCAAAAGGAAGAAAGAAACCATAAGATAGGCCTTCACGATACACATCTTGCATACTCTCACGGTCTCTCATAACTCTTTGTGTATGTCAATGCTTACTTACTATTATTAAAGAAGAAAAATTTCCTCTAAATTCCTTATGCCTGATTGAATGAAATTCATGGTCCAGGCCATTTTTGAAAAAAAAAAATTTCTATCATTTGGGAATGGTATGAAAGCCTTCAAGTTAGGTCCCTAAATTATGATGACTGTCAGACGTTACCTATTGAACTGTGCTGTGGTTAATACCTCAAACTGCGTGGTTATTATATAAAAGCTAGTATTAGCCACAAAATCCATAGAGGCATGATATGTTTATGATTGCTCTTAATTTTTCCCAGAGGTAAGTGTTTCATAAAGTCTCTTTTTCTTAGTTTATGTCACTTAACTCCCACAGTTTGAAGGATAATTTAGTAGATTCTCCTAACGTTTGTCCTTCTCTTGTCTGTCCTAATTTGTTATATTTTAGGAAGTTAAAGATCACAGCCAGAAGCCGAGAGAATGTTCTTCATATTCACAGCACGTGGTCCCTTTACAAGCAGCAAAGACACCTGGGATTTGGAGGCAGAGTTATGTAGGTCCACAGGTGCTGATTGGGAACATTCCCAACATATCAAATCCTGATCTCCCACGGTCTAGGGCTTAGGTAAGATAAGCAAGCGGGAAGCAAAGAAGCAGAATGGCTTGTGAGCAGGGAATTGGTTTATGAAATGTTCATCATAGTGATCAGCTATGAACTACAGTGACCAGTCATTTCTTATTTTACTTTCTTATTTTCTTCTTATTATTATTCTTTTTCCCTTTATTTTAAAGAGAAGAAGCAACAACAAACAATGCAGAAGTTTGAAAAAAGAAGACAGGATATTAACAATCATTATTATATTGCACATAGTTATCTTCAAAAGTAGGTGCTCAGATTATAAGATATAGGCATGCAAACTTGATCAAACAATGTAAACACTAACTAGGGGCTGGGGAGATAGCTCAGTAGAATAAGCACTTGCCTACAAGTGCAAGGGCCTGAGTTCAATCCCCAGTTCCAAATAAATAAATAAACAAACAAACAAACAAACTTGCTTTCAATGAACTAACAGAAGCTAGTAATATGATTATCTTAGCTATCTTCTGTGTGTGTGTGTGTGTGTGTATATATATATATATATATATATATATATATATATATACTCACACAGAAAAGAATATATATATACCCACACAGAAAAGAATATATATATATATATATATATATATATATATATATATATTCTCCTTTCCCTATCTCAGTTCCTTCTTTTTGAGCAGTTTTTTTTTCCCTTTCACAATATCTATTGTGCTGTTGAATCACATTTACTCTTTCAGTTTCTTGCACTAAGGAGTCAATACAATATGTATATGCACAAGCCTGGTTTATTTTATGTGTAAGTATGGTCTCTAATTGCTCGCATTTACATAAAAGCCTCAAGTTCATCCCTATTTATAGCTGAATAGTACTCCATTGTTTAAAAATGCATCTTTTTTATCCATTTCTTGGTTGATGGGCATTTGTGTTGTTTCCAAGACTCAGCTATTACAAATTATGCTACTATAAACATGGGTGTACTTATATTGCCATAGTATGATGATTTCAGTTAAATACCCAGAAGAGGACTAGCTGGGTTAGATGGGGCTTCTAGTCCTAGTTTGTTTGAGCAATCTCCACGCTCATTTCCACAGTGGTTGTGCCAGTGTCCACAGTCCCACCAATAGTAGTGAAGTGACCAGCCATTTCCAAGAGACTCAAAGCAGCTGGATTGGGACCAAGAATAACTACCTGGGCAGCTAACTGAAGTGTACTGGATGTGTTGGGGGCCTTTTCTGCTACAGTGGAATACGGATTCAGATTTTCACATGTTACCCTCTTATCGCTCTCACTTGTATTTTCTTTTATCTCATGATTTATTTAAACACGTTCAGGACTTGTCTTGGTTACTCTTCTCTCATTGCTGGGACAAAATACTCAACACCCAAAATGAAGGAAGGGAGGAAAGGTTTAACTCAGCTTACTGAGTTACAGGAAAGGTTTGACAGTTACTGGAGGTTTCCGTCCATACTCAGCTGGCTCCAAGGCAGAGTGGCACACGGCAGTGGGCAGCAGCTCATGGTTGTGGAAGGAAACAGAACAACAGGAGCAAAAGGGGGGAGTGACAGCAACAATGGCTGCCGAGAGCAGGTCAGTCTCCCTTAAATTACATTCAGGCTGTCTGGCCCTGGGTGGGCATAACTCTTAAACCCATAATCCCAGCAGCACTCACACCTTTAATCCCAGTGGATCATGAGTTACTCACAAACTCTAGAAGTCTGCCCCATAACCACATGAGGCTTTGGGGGACAACTAGACACAAACCATAACAGGGCTAAACCAGGCATCATAGAAGGTATAAGGAATCCTATAGTAAATTAAGGACATAAGAAATGAATGAATACATGAACTTTCTTACAGTTTATAGCTAGTCTCTCATAGCTATTCCTACAATTTTCTCTCCTCTTTCTTTCTTTCTTTCTTTCTTTCTTTCTTTCTTTCTTTCTTTCTTTCTTTCTTTCTTTCTACCAGGAATTGAGCTCAGCACCTTGTGCTTGCTAGGCAGGCACTGTGCCACTGAGCTATACCCCCGGGTCTACTACAGTTTTTAAAATACACAAAATCTGACTCATTGTAGTTAAGTAGTTCTGCTCCTCTTGTCACCCTGAGTCAAGACTGTAGGCTTCCTGAAGTGAGAAATTTTGTCGTTAGCTCCTTTCAATCCCTAGTACTTTCTCTCAATAGGAGCTTCATAAATGCTTGTTGAGTTTTATTGGATTAAGTGGAACACAGGGGAGCAACTCCGAATCCTAAATTTTTCTTTGCTTCAGAGGGGAAATCTTTAGACAGTGTGATTATTTAATAAGTGTAGGTTAATTGGAAGTAAGTAGAAATTACAGGAATGTCATTGTGCATGGACATGGATGAGTAAGGATTTCAGGTTATTCAGCTGCACTGGCTTGCTGCACACACAGCAGGCCACGGGTTCTTACCTCCCGTCACACTGCAGCTGTTTTGGGCTTCCTTAGCTTCCTTGTATGGGCATATCTCGCTCTTTCTTTCTTTCTTTTCTTTCTATTTTATAAAGAGAGTACAAATTCGAATTCAAATAGAAAAATTTACCAGCAACACAGAATGCCACCTAACAAGGTGATATGAATCTCATACTACTTGCTGGAATACATAGTGTTGTCTTCCAACCAGTTATTCATATTCCCAGATATATGCATGTAAAATCGGAAGAAGAAAGAAAAAAGCAAAGAAATGAATAACAAATTTAAAAGAGAAAAAGTACAAACAATTGAAACAAAGAGGAGAGGAAACAAATTCTTTCAAGGGAAGACCTTGCAGAAGTGTTAGTGGCTGCCATGAAATCTCATAGATTTTCTTAGCACTTGTCCTTGAAGCTTGCAGTTGAGAAATCAGTTTCTTAGACTTTCTGTCACCTAACTCTTGGCAACCTGACTTCATCAAATTACTCTGTCAGATTTATTAGTTTACTCTCTCCTAAATGGTAGAATTCTCAACTTTTCCATTAAATCTATAGCATCCTACACCATATACATAAAGAATAAATAAACAAATAAACCCATTAGTGATGTGCACACAGTTGCAGAAGGGCGGACTCTCCGCGTAACTGTGAACTTCTAGTGGTTGAGTCAAGTAATTTTAAGACTCATGTCAAATTTAGGATAAAAGAAAAAATAACGACTCCAAGATCAGGTTCCATGATAAAAAATCAAACAATAAAACTGAGTTAACAGTATGAACACAACTGCTTTCTTTTTAAAAGGTGTGGAAATATGCATTTTTAATAAATGAATTAAGACCCTCCCTTTTAAGTGTCTCTTTCCCTTTTGTATTTTGTTGTTGTTGTTAAAAAAAATAAAGCACGTCCCTTTTATTTTTGTTTAGTATCTATAGGATTGAAACAACATTCTGTTTCAAATAGTTGGTGTAGCAGCAGCGTCGCTGAGACATAACATTTACCAGTCAGTGTTCAGCGCAGCTATTGGGGTCGCCAAATTATCTGTGGAAAACATCAGTAAGTGGAAATTTTAAATCTAAATTCCAGTGTGGGTCTTTTTTTCTCTTTTGGAGTCATTAGCATAATATTTGTTATTTTCTTTCAGTTGGCATCTTTCTGATGTAAAGAAACAGTGTAAAGTAACAGTGAATTAAGTTATTTTGC
Organism: Capromys pilorides; assembly: GCA_004027915.1. Taxonomy (NCBI): domain Eukaryota; kingdom Metazoa; phylum Chordata; class Mammalia; order Rodentia; family Capromyidae; genus Capromys; species Capromys pilorides. The sequence continues at coordinate 11,215 of PVKN010013786.1, read as the reverse complement.
CCTGGAAAACATGAAAGTGCATACAACTTTCAAATAAAACATTCAATTCTTCTAAAACTTTAATGAAATATTAAACTTCAAGTAGATGTTTTTGTTTCAGTTAATCGTCGCTAATAATGAAAGAACATTACAGGACGTGGACACCTGTAACCCCAGAGCTCGAGAGGCTGAGGCAGGACGATCATTTTGAGTGTGACAACAGCCAGGGCTACAAAGTGAGCTCAAGGCCAGCCTGAACCGTGCAAGGAGATCCTGTCTCAAAAAGGGACAAATAAATAAAGAAATAAAGAAGGCCCAGAAGTTAGGATGGTACCTGGCATTCATAAATAGGGCACCAAATCATTTTTCCCAAGTAAAAGTGGTTTTAAATTTGATTTCATAACTTTTTCTCCAACACAACAGCATGTCTCCGTGGTGGCCTAATAAATCTCAACAGAGATCTTTTAGGCAAAACTCAGAAAATACCCCCCACCCCCAACCCCCGTGATATTTCAAAACAAAAAAAAGCGCAGACACCTCCCTGTCTGGCAGCATTTTGCACATGGCTCCAGGAATTTTTGCTAAAACGCCCTTGTGCCTAAAACTCCTGCAGGTAACACCTCCACAATCTAGGGTAAAACCGAAAGTGGCCACGGTCCTAGCCTAGGTTACAGCTCCGAGTCAGAAAACCCGGATGAAGCCGCGCTCTGATTGACATCAGAATTAACCAATAGGTTTGGAGAAGGGCGGATCATTTTCCTGAATGCTCCAATCGGCACGTAGAGCGTCTTCGTCTCCAAGGTGAATGCGGAAGTGAGGCCTTCGCGGGCTCCATGGAGCGCCTCTTGCAGCAGCTGGAGCGTTTCTCTGAGGTTCTGTCCGTGTCTCGCAGTAAGCACGTGAGCACCTGGGGTCCCGAGACGGTCCGCAGGGCTCTTCAGTGGGCCCGCTACCTGCGCCACGTATACCTGCGCTTTGGCAGCCACGGCAGCATCCGCGCGGCTCTGGAAAGGCGCCTGAGCAGCTGGTGGGGGCCAGAGGGTCCGGTCCCGGGACTGACGAGCTTCCAGGCCCTCGGGCGCGGGGACGTCCAGCTGTCACTGAACCTGCTCCACAATCCAGCGTTGCGTGATGCCGCCGGCCGCGCCTTGCTACAGCAGCTTTTCCCGGGCGCGGGTCCCCGGGACGCAGACGCAGAGGCGCTGCAGGCCCGCCTGGCCCGTCTGGCCCGCTGCCGGGCCGCGGTCCTGCTGCTGCGAGAGGCCGACGGCACCCGCGGAGGGAGCCCAGCCCTTCTGGAGGACCCTGTGCTGCTGACCCAGGCGCAGCTGCTGCTCGGGCGGCTGCGGGAGGCCAGGGAGGCCGAGGCGGGGGACCCCGGCAGGTGGCTCAGCCGCCTGTGGACGCGCGTGCCGCAGCACCACTTCCTGCGGGTGACAGCCGTGGCACTGTTGCAGTCCCCGGAAGAGGAGTTGGGACGGAGCGGCCCAGAAGCACCGGAAGAGGACTCTCTTGTGCTAGTTTCCTGGCTTCTGGAGCAATCGGAAGTCCTGGCTGCCTTTTGCCGCCTCCCAGCCGGGCTGTTGACCTCGGTGGCGTGTCGCCATCCTGCACTCTCCCGTGCCTACCTGAGTCTATTAACAGACTGGGGTCGAAAGCTGTGCTATGACCTCCAGAAAGGCGCTTGGATTGGAGCCTCGGCCCAAGACGTGCCCTGGGAGGAGTTGTTCTGCAGGTTCCAGAGTCTGTACCAGGCTCCGCCACCTCTCAAGGATGAGGTTCTAACTGTCTTGGAGTCCTGCAAAGCGCAGGATGGCGATTTCGAAGTCCCTGGGCTTAGCATCTGGACGGACCTGTTATTAGCTCTGCGGAATAGTGCGTGATAATAGCGTTTGGGTAGAGACAAGTTTGTGGGCCCAGCTAAAGTTCCAGTTCTCCTTGGACATCGTTCTCTTCTTAACTACTTGAATGTGTTCCTACCAAATCACTTGTCCAAAATGTAATTATTTATGGTGCTAGGTTACAATGGTTTGTACAACTGTAAATTTGCAAACTTTATTTCTTTAATTATTCATTTAATTTTTGTCTTCTTTTGGAGACAGGGTGTTGTGGTATAGTCCGGGATGATCTTAAACTCACTGTGTAGTCCAGGCTGGCCTTGAAATTATTACAATCCTCCTGCCTCAGCTTGAGTGCTGGCATCCCAGGTGTACACCACTGAGCCGGGATAAATTTGCACATTAAATAAATACATTTGCACTTGAAGAGCCTGGGATTTTCTAGAGGAAGTGACATACTGATATACTGGCAGCGTTCTTAAAGCCATGGAATTAGCAATAATTTGTTTATTACAAGGAGCTTTCCAAGCAATGCTGAAGATATGTGTACTTTATAAAGGAGCACCAGCTTTTAAACAACAAACAACATTCCTTTTTTTAAAAATCACTATGGTTTCCTCTTTTAGCTTAGTTTTTGTTTTTTCTTATCTAGCTGTTGTATTCTCATAATGTTAATTTGGAAAATTAACTGAACTGTGTGAACTATAAACCGGGACTTTGGCCTTATTAATGTAATATTCTGACAAGTTTTAATATAAGTTAAAATTGCCTTACTCAAAAATTGCTTTTCGTTTCTGCCACTTACTATCAGAAAGGCCACACAGTAAGTCGACTTAAAGCACTCACTTCAATACACATACTGTTTAAAACTTAACAAATACAAACGTCTGTGCCTTTGGATATGACTTTGGATTTGATGTCAAATAAGCAAACTTTTGTATTACTAATGTACCCCTCTATAAATGACAAGTTCAGTTCATCTTAAGTGAAGACTAAAACAGTTAGATTTCCCTATTCTTCCCTTGGTGGCTATCTTATGGACACAGGAACATTTGTTTGTGGGAACCTAATTTCCTTAGTTTTCCTGAGTATTTTTTAATTGTCCGTGATTCCCAATAACCATACTTAAAATATTTAGCCATAGTTACTGGAGTTACATATCTTCAGAGCAATCAAGATCTCTTTGTCCATGTTGAGGGTAAATGAATGCAACAATTTTTGAAAAGTACTGATATTCAGAAACTTAATTTTTAATTCCAGAAATGGAACTAGAATAAAACCAGTTGCATAACTTTGTGCAATCTTTCCTCCTATGGTAGAATCTGAGAAGAAACTGCTATCACACTAGTAAGTACACTTCCTAGTATAAGATGATCTTAGGAAATCATGGTAAATTTGTTTGTGGTCTGCTTTCTTTTTTTCTAGTTCTGATTGATGTAAGCCATTTTTAGGTTGTGTTTGGCATAATCCTGAAGACGATTCTTCTGTCAACTTCTAAGCTTTTTTAGGGAACAGCCCTGGACCTCAAAAAAGAAAAAGCCCAATGAAGGCCTCACCATGGCAGGCCCTAAGTTTAGATGCAGTGTACTTTCTCATAGTACTATCTTTAGTATAAGATAAAACGATAAAAGGGCCAACCAGATAGCTGAGTGGATTAAAGCGCCTGCTTAGGCAGATGCAAGGACTGCGGTTCTATCCCCCAACATGCCAAGCAGGCCCTGCCCCCGGGGTATGTTGAGATGGCAAGTGATACAGTGGTGGTGCACACCTGTAACCCCAGCGTTTCAGAGGCTGAAAACAGGAGGATCACTATGAGTGTGATCTGTGTAGTGAGACCTTGTAGACCTTGTACTAAATGCATTTAAAAAAAAAAAGTTTAGCAGCGTCTGGTATGTAGCATGCATTTTTTTAATGTTTTTGTTTTTATTTTTTGCGGTACTGGGGATTGAAGTCAGGACCCTGCCCCTGCCAGGCAAGCACTTATTCTACTGAGCACTTATTCTATGTCCCCTGCTCAAACACATTTATTTATTTATATTTGTGGAGCCAGGGATTGAACTCAGACCCTTGCGCTTGCCAGGCAAATGCTTATTCGACTGAGCTATCTCCCCAGCCTGGAGCAGCACATTCAATATTTGAGTAAATGAAGACAGCATTAAAACTTTTATATATTTTACTTTAACAATATTAAGGATTCGAGGAGAGGCTATTGAATTGCATAACTTTGTTTTCCCTCTAGGATCTATCCCTCTAGGGTGCAAGCAAAATAACATGAAAGGAAGACTATGTAAATGTGAAAACACTTGATAGCCATAAACATATTTACTTTGTGGCTTGTTCTTCCGATCAGATGTCTTCCTACTGTCTCCATTTATGTATGGTTTCTTTGTTCCTTTTGATTGATGAGATATTTGATTCTTTGTTATCTTACTCTGTTTTGCCTTCCCAGTTAGACGGTTCCATCCTTGGGGCTTTACTTGCCAAACTTTAACTTAAATATACCTGATACAACTCAATATGTTGATCCCTGGTCCTCATGGTGCAGTGGGCTTTAGGGAGCTCTCAACTTTGGTCTCTTCAAACTCAGGAGTCATTTTTCAGTAGTTTGGTTTCATTCTTTTGGAGAAAATGAACAAGCTGTGACATTGTCATTAACACGTTATACAGACAAACATGTATTTTGATTTACCTACATTTTTATCCATTTTTTTTCCTACAATCCCTTGGAGGAGGTCTCTGGTTAATAAATATTCCTCCCCCTGGTGCTAGGCTTTGACCCAGCACCTTACACATACCAAGCAGGCACACCCTACTATTGAGCTGTATCCCCAGCCCACTGATGAACTTGTAAAATATTTTTCTGTAAATATTTTTTAATTATCTGACTTCCATGTTGGGAAGTAGTTTTGCAATGTCTGTGAGTCTACATTCACATAGTAAGCAGATTAATCCACTGTCCTCTGGTTCCCATTCTTGACCTGTGGGCCGTTGTCAGAAGACTTGCAGTTCTTTCCTAAGTGTTCCCCTTTCTATTTTCTTTTAAGACGATCCTTGTTTAGTTTGTGCCCTCACTACAGCATATTTAATTGTGAAGTGTTCTGTTCTTCCCATTTCATATGCTGTATTTCATTTTTCTAAGGGCGTATTTTTTCCCCTCTGTTCTCAAAACCCCTGCCTTTGTCCTCTCCATGTTTTCTTTCTCTGACATTTTCTTACGTTTCTTTGGTGACAGACCAGGCCTATGTGAGGACATACTCTGCTTATTCTGTAAGTTCTCTTTCCTGGCTGTATCTCCCTATCACTTTGAGCTGCTGAGAGAATTGCCATTAATTCTCTTTTACTGTAGTAAAACAATTCCACTCCTGGGTTTTAGCTGGAAATGGTCATCCTGCTTAAAGGTAAACTTTTCCATTTTTTCTGCTGTTAGAAGAAACATAGGATTCCATAACACTAGATTTGCTATTATACCAGATTTTTGGCTACTTGTATATAAGAATGATACATCCAACTTATTCACATCTTAGAAATACAAAATTATTTTTTCTTAAGGCTCTTGTATCTTCCTTTAAATGGGCTCAGGTGTTGGTTTACTGCTAGTCACCTACCTGGGACCACTGCTGAGGAGACGAGGCCCACCGCTGTGACTCAGATAAACCTACATGTACAGGATGAGCAGAAGCCCACCTGCCTAGCTCATTCTGTTGTGTGGGAAGAATTACACTTTCCCCTTCTTTCTTATTCAAATCATGGGTTCATTTTTTTTTTTTTTTGTTATCAAATCCACATTACCTATAATCTGAAGCAGTATAGGTAGTCTCACTAATTCTATCTGATCTGATCTTTAAACCGTTCCTTGAGATTTAAACTTTAAATATTCCCCCAAAGTTTTCTTAGCTCTTTCTCCCAAATTTGACCATTTTTGATAATCTTGTATCACATCTTTTTGTGATTCCATGTTTGTTTCATAACATTGTCATTGTATCGCTACATTAATAATTTCACAACCAGAAATACATTGAGATCAACATCTCTTCTGATTCTTGTTCATAGGAATTTATGTTTTGTATTTTTGTGAATATATATTCTATTGTATGTAAATTTTATAGATAAATATCTGTTCTAAATTTATGAAAATGTACATCTAAAAAGCGTTTATTCTCCCATAGAGACATTTTCAATTCTATGTGGCAGAAGTAGATAATTACGGCCACTTTAGCAGGATTCCTGGCTCAGCGTGGACGTTTGGAGCTTCAATTTTTCTACCTTGTGGATTACCTTGGGACTCTGCTTCCTGAAATGTAAGCGAAGGAGGAAAGGCGCGTTTCATTGAGAATCTACTTGTTTTGCAGCGGCTGGCCCTCTGCCCTGGGTAGCCACTGCCTCAGCAGAGTAGATGTCCTCATTTTCCTTGTAACTCACCTCAGCTTAATGTTCTCCCCACCGCCTCTGGGGTCAGGCTCCTGCTCTGCCTTCCTCCCTTTGCCAAGGTCAGGGGCCACCCTGCTTGCGTTCAGTTCTCTGCCCCAGCAGCACCGTGTACTTCCGACCAGCTCACCTTTTTAACTGAACTTGAAATTCCGTCACATCACTTCATTGCGCTACTGCCTGCTAATGTCCTTGCGAGCTATCCTTTCTTGCATCCTAAACACACATTGCTTGGTTCAAACCATCACCTCTTAGGTTCCTGCATTAGCCTTTTCATAAAATCAGTTAGGTTGGAAAGTGGCTCATGCCTATAATCTCAGCACTCAGGGGCTGAGGCAAGATTATAACATGGCACCCAACCCGGTTCGTTTAGCAGGTTAGTGTTAGCCGATCAAAAATAAAAATAATAAAAAGGCGGAGGGGTGTTGGCCAGCAGCACAGTACAAAGATCCAGAATTTCATTCCCAGGACCTCAAAAAAAGTAAAGCAAACACAAAATATATACAGCAATTATTATTTTTTTAATGTTTTTATCCTCAGAAAAATGGGGCAAACGATAGAAATCCCCGGGACTCTTGCACACGGGCTCACAGTATTGCTCCCGTTAATACCGCTGGTGCTTCCAGCCGTTGGGTAGCTGTAGCCTTTCACTGCACTCTTAACAGAGGGCATTTTCCTTTCTTGCCCTATATACTCTTCTCGTCCAGACACGCCCGTCTCTCGACCTTCTCCTTTTGGTGCCGTAGGAATTCATTTAGCCTTTGGAATAGGCGGGTTGTTCTGATTGTTCCTTTCTTCTCTGTCCAATGCTCTTGCTTACCCTATTCTTTCATCCAATGATATTCTGGGATCTTTCAATTCTCAACTTCATTTTGTCCTCTCACCCTAATTCTGGTCTCTGAATAGATTGCTTTTCTCTTCCCTGCAGACAGCTACTTTTCCTGGGGGTGGTAGGTTTGCATACAACTGTATCTGACATTTGCACTGGACCCTGTGCTCCTGAGGACACTGCGGCCCCATCTCCCCGTCAAATAGACAAGAGCCTCACGCTACTGCTGACATGCATTAAGTCTATGATAACTATGATTGAGCAAAAAAGGTGTGAACATTTGACTTAACTATTATCCTCTGTGTCATAATTTATAAGAGATTAGTAGTTGTTATAGTTTAGTAGTTGTTATAAGGAGTGTAAATTCAAATAGAAAATAGGATCCCAGTAGATGATGGCATTTTGAAGCTACACCCCAACAAACAACTCTTTCAAAGCCATTACCTTGCATTTGATTCAACCCTACAAGTATGAGTATCCAACTGTAGGTTCTGTTGTTAAATTTTCTATGTTCAGTTCCTCATTTATATATTTGTGCATATTTTTTGAGCTCTGAAATTGCATGCTAATGCTCAATAGAAGAAACAAGTTATACATAAAATGGCTCATCCTCCCTAGCAAATTGTGGATATAAGGTATTCATTATTAACATAAATCAATTAATGTAAACACTCTAGGAAGAAACCATTGATTTCTCTCAGGAATTAATTGGAAACAATCAATCACTACATTAGAAGAGGGGCACCACATCATTTATCAGATGGTAATTGTCATGGTGCACCATCAGTGGCCTTTTGGCTTAGAAATATGGTAGCCCTAAGGGAACCTAGCTTGGTTCATTCCCATAATGAATGGGTCTTAGCAGTCTCCCGGAGCTTCATTATTCTTAATATCAAGGTTAAGATTTGCGTTAAGAAGAGCTAACAGTGTTTAAAGGCTCGTTGTGGATTTGTCTTTTATTTCATGAGTGATCAGATGGAAGTGTTAGGTATTTTTCTAAATAAAATTCAACACATCAGAAATATAAGCACACATAATGTGAAGAATCAGCTTCTATTTATATAGCTAATACACATGCTATATTGAGCTTTTCATATAGCATGTATATAATCTTTATATGGGGGGATTAATCTGAATTTTGTGTTTGGATTTTTTTATATACAGGGTCTCACTATGCAGTTCAGGCTGGCCTTATGCTCACTGTTGTAGGCACCAGTCTGGTCTCAAACTCACAGAGATCCTCTTATCTCAACCTCCGAGTGCTGGAATTACAAGCGTGTGCCACCATACCTGGTTTGTATTTAAGGCTGGGGAGATAGCTCAGTGGCATAAGTGCCTGCCTGGCAACTGTAAGGTCCTGAGTTCTATCTCCAGTACTGAAAAAAAGAAAATTAACCTATCCTAAGGATAAGCTTATGCTTGTATGTGTTACTATAAGCAAAACCCTACTTTAAATATAATCTTTTGGTATGTTATTTTATATTTGTACTGCAGAATTTTATTCATAAGCATTCGATCACCTATAAATATCAGTGTGATTTAATATCATAATATTAGAATCGCAATCCTTCTTCCTTGGTCTCTAGAGCAATTGAGATTACAAACACATGCCACCTGCCAGGCTTGCAGACTGTATATTTTACTGTAAGAAACCAAATTTTTCATTTTCTTTTTAAAGAAAGCACATCTGGAAATTAATAAGGAAAGGACAGATAAGTATATGCAGATTAATATTGGATTTTTTAGTCTGCACAATTTTTCAAAGCTCTGCAGGAAAGCTGTTAAAATATTCATTATTATACCAAGAATTTGCCATGGTATCGATACTTTTTTTGTAAGACAGTCTGTGTGAGACTGTGCATATTTTATGAGTATTGATAATGTTCTCAGAGGGAATAGGGACACAGTGTATGATTTTCAGACAATATAGACGCATCTGCAAAAAAAGAATGGTAAAAGGGTTTTTTGTTTTATTTTCTCTAATTCCAGACACATTAGGTACTTTAAAAACGTTAATGAATTTTAATCCATGGTCAAGCTTTGAAGAATCTTTCACTAATAAGTTAAATATTAAAATGCAGAATGAGAAAATCAGTGGGGCTTATGAATTATTTTATAATTGCTTCTAAAGATGAAACAGACTTTTAAAATTCGTTTTAATGGAAAGAGAGGAAGATAACTAGTTTGTATTTGAAAATATCAAAACGTACAACAATGTTCATGTTGTTGATTTAAAAACACTCAGCGGTTTACCTAAATATTAATATCTGAGAGTAGTGGTAGTGATGAGAGTGGATTCTCTGGTCTGTTTTTCCAATTACAAAAACAAGGATTCCTGACCCTCGGCATTTGAAATTGCTGTTGAAGACATTCAATAAATTGCAAGTGGCTGACGAGAGCCACGGACAGAAGCTACAAGACGCGGTTCACTGGCCAGCAGACGCCGGCGACATATGGAATTGCTATAGTAACCAAAACTAATCAGGCGCAGGCGCCACTTCCTAATTACAGCTGGCGAGCCCTGAGCCCTGTGCAGCGCGCCCACAAATTGGCCCCTGTGGATTCAAAATGTTTGCATTGTTTGTCATTCTAAAACTCGGCTGAGGCAGGATATTCGAAGAATGTGGTTTGTGCGATTTGTTCAGGGTATCATAACCCTATTTCTTGTCTAGTTCTGGGAGTGGAGCATAACAATTATTTTTAGAATATTAAAATTTGAAGACATTGGCTATTCAATTCCAGGGTAAAGGAAGACTCAAAATACAGTGTTTTTATGGTCTGGGAACTAAAATTAACTAAAGAGCTGAAATGGAAATAAGTTAGCAAGCTTGTTACATGGTTTTTAAGACTCATTCTTGCTTCATACCACTATCTCTAGACAAATTTGAATACATCCTTTGACTATATTAAGCTTCCAATTTCTCATTTATATAATTTGAGTGAGAATAACTGGAGATCTTCCTCTGGCAAAGCAAGAGTATGAGTATTCAGAGCCTCCTTTAGCAGTTTTTACAGTACATCTCTTGATGACTGGTAGCTTTACTTTCCCTCATGGGGGAAGGTGTTGGGTTTTGAATGGAAATTTAAGCAGATAAAATTGGAGACCTGTCTGTTTTTCTTTTAGCCTTTGAAAATGTGATGCTATTCATTCCTATCACCCAGTGTCTTTGATGAATAATCTATCATTTGTCTTGATTTTTCCTTTCTAGTTACAATATCATCTCTGCCTCTCTACCTTGAGTATTTTTCTGCCTAGTGTTTTCAGGACTCATATATTTGTGTAATTTTTGGGAATTTTCATACATATATCTTGCTTTAGATCATCTCAGGATTTTTTGTTGTTTGTTTCTTCGTTTGTGGGTTTTCCTTTGTTGTTATTTTCTTTTTAAATTTTTTTGTTTGTTTTTTAAAGAGAGTACAAATAGTATTCAAACAGAAAAATTACATGTGATACAGAATTTCGCTCAACAACATATGAATTTTGCAGCATTTGTTGCAATGCATAGTGTTGTCTTCCAACTACTTGTTCATATTACCAGATATATGCATGAAAAATTGGAAGAAGAATGAAGTATTTAAAAAATTAAGAAAAGAAAAAGGTCAAAGAATTGAAAAAAGGAGACCAAGCAAATTAAGCATTAACTGCCCTTTTCATGATTGAGAAAATATTTCATGGTATTTTCATCTGCCAGATGGGAAAATGTGAGCTATGATCAATTGCAGGTTGCTTTCACTGATGGTTATGAAATAACCTCAGCTCTGCACTTGCCTCCTACCGGTCTGTTTTGTTGTTTATCATAGGGCTTATTAATGAAGTCTGGGATGCTGTCTTCATTTATTTGATTGTTCCTTTCATTTAGGTGGCAACAGATTATTTCATAAGTGACATTACCTTGTCCTTCTACAGAGAACTTGAATTTTATTTATTTTTTATTTTATGTTATTTTAAAGAGTAAAAACAAACAGCAGAAACAAAGACGAAGACTGGTGAGATGGTCATCACATGCTGTGCTAGCCCCACCCCCAGAGCAGACTGAGCAGGTCATAACATACATACATACATACATACATACATACATACATACAATAAAGTTTTTTTAAAAAAAAGAAATAAAGGCAAAAACAAAGTAACAAGTAACAAGAC
>PVKN010013785.1:0-19670 GCA_004027915.1 Capromys pilorides | reverse complement strand
GGGTCCACCCACAGGGGCTGCAGGAGAGTCACTTAGAAAGCTAGGAGCTCGGTGAGATGTGAAGCCTGGCATTTGCACCCCTGCTGGAAGCCTGGGTAAGCAGCACACAAGTGGTTCCTGAGCCGAGAGGGCGGACAGAGGCTGGAAAGGGAGGGGGGGGGGGCGCGTCACAGCAGAGAGGTGGAAGCGCTCACTCCTCGCTACTGCTCGGCAGGGGTCCACAGTCATGCCTCGAGCACTTCAAAATGCCTAAGAGAGGAGTTTTCGAGTCCTTTCATCACAAAGAAATGATAAATATTTACGCGGATGGGTACCCTAATGCTCTGACTCGATCATCACACCATGTATACATGAATCAAGTATCACACTGCACCCCATAAATATGTACCGTCATTGGGTCCACAGAAAGGAAAAAAAAATGAGGAAACAAAGTAAATGGAGGAGGAAGGGGAGAAAGAGAGAGAGAAGAGGATGGAATGAAGAGACTGTCAGAGGGCACCGGGCCAGGGCCATCACATTCCCAAGCTCCTCAATGCTGGAGGCTTTGCGAACGTGGAGCTAACAACAGTGGCTAGGTGGAGCGCCCCGAGGATACCCTGCCAGTCCTTCTCAGGTCAGCATACACCTCTCACGCAGGGTCAGACCCCCACCTCTCCTCCCTCCTCCCTCCCCCAGAATTAGAATCAGCGTGGAGGATCGAAAGGGGGTGGCTGGACAGTGTCTTGAAGCCACGCCTTCCCTCTGCTTGCTTCTTCCCGGCAGGGCAGTGAAGGGATGGGCTAAGCAGACATAAAATGATTCCAGAATTTGGCCCTAGGCTATTCCCAGACCTCACATGAGCAGCTGTATGCCAAGATAAACCTGAGGGAATGAGGATACCAAAGGGCCAGACACAGTGGCACAGTGCTGTGGCTAGTGGGTACCTAGGAGGAGCCCAGATGGGGCTGCTGTGAGTATCAGAGGTATCTAGAGAACATCTCTGCTCATCCCAGGTGCTCAATAAGTACTCTCAGCTGGCATTATCTTGACTCTAAGATGCCACGAATGCTTGGTTATCAAATTAGTAACACCTTTTATTTCATATTTTATTAATGAATTTAGGACAGGGTCTACAGGGTCTCACTAAATAGACTGAACTTGCAGTGATCCTCCTGTTTTCAGCCTCCCAAGCACTAGGATTACAAGCTCATGTCACCACGCCCTGTCTCAGTCGCCATCTCAGCATGCCCTTTGGAGGGGCTGGCACAGTAGGCCAGGGATCGAACCCCAGCCACTGCTCTCCAGCAAAGCAGGTGCTTTAGTCTGCTGAGCTATCTGGCCAGCCTGTAACATATTTTAAAAATACTCTACTGAATGAACTATTTTAGCAGCACCCAAACACAAGCCACTCTCAAAGGCATTACAAAGGGAGATTTAAAATAATGACAAAAACATAAGAATAGATGATAAAAATGACCTCAAAACTAGGAAATCAAGAGGTATCTCCAGCAGGTTCTGGGTTGAATGTGCCAGATCTTTCAGAGAGACCCGTAGTCTGCTCTGGAGCCCAAACAGAGGGAAGAAAGGGCTCTCCAAGGGCCAGAGCAGGTAGCTGCCTCCAGAGGGCAGTTCCAGGGCCAGCTGGTGCACAGCAGAGCCTGGGGCTTCCTCCTGCTCCCACAGGAGGGGAACTGGGGATCCCAGAAGCCTGCAGAGGCTCACTTGTGCCTACCTGCTGTTGAAGGGGTTGTCTCCAGGAATGATGTGGGTGCTGTCCTTGCCAGCCAAGAGCTTGATGCGGTCGTAGAAGGACTTCACTGCAGGCCAGTCGGTCTGGCCCTGCTGAATGATGTCCAAGGGGTCCCGGGACCCCCGGCAGAGTAGGCTGTTCTGACAGGCAGACTGAAGGCAGCAGTCGGGGTCCAGGCAGTCTACGAGGCCATCTGGAAGGGCAGAGGCAGAGGCATGGTCAGTGTGGCTTGTGGCACCAAGCCTCTTGGAGATGCTAACCCTTTTGTAATCATCAAACCTTCCCCGCGGCCTACAATTGGCAGGTTCCACACAGCCAGCCTAGTATAATTCCAGGCTATCCACATGAAAAACAAAAGACTGAAAGGAAATAACTGAAAATGTTGACAAATGGTTATCCCCAGGTACTAGATAAGTGTGCTTCTCTTTGTTTTCTTTATTACACTTCTTTGAAATTTCTTTTTTCTCCTATGAGCAAGGATTATCAGAGTAGTTGGAAATAAAAACAAAGACATTGCTTTACAATAACATCACATAAAAAAATTACCTACAGCCAGTTCCCAGGGGCCTGTGCTAATGGGGGCACAAATAACCAAAGCATGTGGGATTCCTGGAATCTCACTTCCCTGGAGCAAAGCATTCCTGCCTTGCCCCCTCTGAGCCAGGAAGGAAGCTGTCCGCAGGTTGCCTGCAGGATTTGGGACATTCTGATCCTTTTCTCCACAGTCCTGCCTCTTTGCCCCCTTCCTGGGCTGATTCTTTCACAGTCATCTAGCCTTCCGCATATATTTAAGTTGCATCTGCATGCTAGGAGGAAGACAGAGAGCAGCTCGGCATGACGCCTGGCCCCAAGGAGCTGCCTGTGGAGTCAGAGAAGCAATGATGTTGGACTCATAGTTTAAGACCCAGTGTCAGGGTGGCCGACTCCACTAATGCAGCTGTCCTGGAGATACCCTTGGCTTCGGCCAGGATGCTGTCGCTGACTGAATGTGCATGTACCTTCCTTTTTCGAATGCTGCAAATCCAAACTGCAAAATGCTGGCAGTAGGAGGCAGTGCTCTAAGGAGACTTAATTAAGTTGGGAAAGTAGACCTGCCACAGGGTCCTTGTAAAAACATCCCAAAGAACTCTCCAGCCCACTTTCTGCCATGGGAGGACAAGGGACCAAGAGTCATCTTGGAATCAGGAACCGGGCCCTTAACAAACACTGACTCTCCTTGGATTTCCAGTTACCAAAGCAAAAAGAAATAAGTTACTTGCTGTTTAAGCTGCCCAGCCCAGGGCATTTTTCTTTTCTTGTCTTTTTTATGTATTTAGTACAGGGCCTACTGGGTCTCACTACACAGATCAGACTCGGAGTGATCCTTTTGTTTTCAGCCTCTCAAGTGCTGGGATTACAAGCATAAGCCACCATGCCCGGTTTCATTCTACATCTCAGCCAGCCCTGGGGGTGGGGCCAGCATGGCATGCTGGGGATTGAACCCTGGCTGCTCAGCCTGTGGAAGCAGGCACTTTAGTCTGCAAAGCTACCTGGCTTGCCCTTCCATGGCATTTTTTCTGACAGCAGCCCAAAGTGATCAACACAGGTATTCCTACTTGGTACATCTCTGTACAGCGAATCAGAGGTTCTCAGGGGATAGCTCACTACCAAAATCCTCTCAGGAGAATTGAGGGCCCAGGTCAGTCCTCCCCAGAGGGAGCCTCAAGGAACAGGTCTCGAATCTGCATTTTAATCATGATTCTCAGGTGTTTCCAATGCACCATAAATTTTAGAAGCTGTTGTTGTGAACACCAACTTCCTTGTACTAGAATTAATGATCTCTTTATGTGTGCTTCCCTATCTGGAAAATGAGCTTGGTGAAAAGAACACTGTTTTATTAATTTCTACATTCACGTGTTGCTCAGAGTCAAGTGCAGAACAGGGTGCTCTATGAGTATTTGTTGAATGAATAAACAACTGTGTCTTATTCTTCGCATGTTCTTAGGGCTGAGGTTAAGCAAGCTTCGGGCAGGGCTTGCTCCTTGCTACTTCCTATTAGAATGGATTTCTCGGCCAATCCCTATTCACTCTGCTGGGAATTCACTGAACAGGAGAGGAGGCTTGAGAATAACTTGCTTGCACCCCTTAGATTTCATAGCAAGGCCTTATTTTTTCTGCTATAATTAGCATTCTAGAGATACGCAGTCAAGCCCTGGGCTGAGCCATGACAAACACTTGTCTTGAAACTCTGAGTCAGAGGCCTGCTCGTGTGCTTTACATTTACTACAGTGTAATTTTTTGGCATTACCCTTTTCCTTTGGTTCTGCTAATGAAATTGAAATATGTAATTTCACCAAAGTTCCACTGTAATTTAGCAATTAATGTACAATTATTTTAATGCATTACTTCTTTTTAGCAAACAAACAAATTAGGAGGTTGCATGTTTTGCTTGGCTTTAAATTACTAGAACTAGCCTCTCATTTTCCACATGGGCAAATGCTGCTCGTGTGCCTCGTAACACATTTAGATTTACAAAATTTGCTAGAAATGCAGACACAGGAGGGTGAGCCAGCGCGTGTACTGTAAATTTAGAGACCTTCCAAATCAAGGCTCTGAGTGTCTCAGCTGGCTGTGCTGGCTGGCTTGAATTCTCCCCAGAGCCGGAGAAAGCACAGACCTCAGATACAGTGCTGGAGAATGAACTATATCTCTGCGGCAGGATGATACGAGGCACTGTGTAGGATCTGCATTTGGACTGTCCAATCAGGATTTAAAGGCCATTGGTAGAAGGAAAAAATAAAATGGGGGAGGGGGGAGACTAACTGCACAGAAGTCTACCTTGGACATCACCTTTCATGGAAGGCCTACACCAGACAGAAGGAATCTGGCACAAAATGCCTGCTTCAGATTTTAAAAATAATCTGAGATTTGTTGTCAGTGCTTCACTTAGCAACTGCATAAAGTTCTCAGGTGAGAAGAAACCCAGTGTTGTTAGCATTATGGATTTTTTTGTAAGGTCACCGGCCTCTTCCCATTAGGAGTTCCATTTGTCTCTGCCCTCCTTTCCCTCCTGAAGGTGGGAATGTTTTTCTCTTCCCCTCCGACCCATTTGCCACCCACTCTGCATTATCAGCTCAAGGACTTCTTTGGGCTCAAATAATATCTCTTGACAGCTTTCCTATTCAGCACTGAGGGTTTTCCTCCCCACCCTCTGTGGACTGTCATTCTTTTTGGAATTGTGACTGCCTCAAAATTCAAAACCTCGTATTTTCCCACTTTTTATTTCGTTGATCCTGGACTTTTGACTCGAGGGCTTGTCTGGCAGGAGATGGCCAAACACACCAGCAGTGGCTGGTGACAAATGCTAAAAACGAAGGGGAAACAGGATACACATATTTACATATTTACAATTACCTGCGGCAGAGATTGCATTTTTGGGGTTATTAAGTGTGAGCATAAGTTATGCCAGTAATGACCTCATCCTGCTGCGTGATTATGGGCCGCTGCTGCCCAACACTTTCCGACGACACTGTGAACTTTCAATTGGCACTCCAATCTCCCAGTGGCCTGTCAGTCATGAGAATCACATCTTTATGCCAGCAAGCCCCTCGGATGGAGTCTGACATCGCAATCTTCAGTAAATTACCCTGTCACTGACAATCTTGCAGTTATCTTGCAAACAATCAAGCAGGCAATCAAACTGTTCTGAATTGCCAGTTCAGGACCTGAGTGGCAGCCGATGTCTCCATTCGACAGTGGCAGGAAAGTGGCCTGGCCCTCCTATGACATTGGACGATTTCTTTCTTTATTTATCTGTGTGTTTATTTGTTGGTCTGCTTGCCTTTTTGTTGGTGAGGGTGGTAATGGTGGCAAGAGAGGTGAGGAGAGTCCTCACAGAGGGTCTCATTCTGACTCAGCGATTATGATGGGAAGCTTCCTGGGCCTTTCCAGTGGGGTCTGCAGGCAGAGTGCGCATCAGCTTGATGAGCCTCATCTCACTTTCTTTTCCAGGATGTGGCCAAGGAGGGCAGGTTTTCTAGGTGCCGTCTGTCAGAACCAATGCCAAGTACACCCGCAGCTGTGTGCTCTACATATGGGTCATATGCTAATTGGTATGGCAGTTTCAGGGAAATGTGGACATGAGAGAAACTTCTTGGAAACAATATTGAGCCATTCTTTCTATTGCTTTTGATAAGGAGCAAACATTCCACAATGATTCTGGCAGATGAAGCAGAAATCATGTTAATTCTTGCTGAAATCAATTCAGAATCTGAAGCAAGAAGTTGGCGTCTAGAATGAGGTAGGTTTGGGATTGAAGTGTCCTGTCCTCACCCCTCCCTTGGCCCTGGCTGTGTGAGTGTGGGGAGATGACCAGTCACGCTGAGCCCCTGTCCTTGCTGTTACCACTTTCTGGTCTGATTATTTAAGTACAGATGATCAAAATTTCATTTCTCAGTAATTTTTTTATAATTGGATGACATAAGGGAAATGTAAAAGTGACAATGTTATGAAATTTACCCAATACAAGAATGGACTGGTTGAAATGACACCTATCTGAGCGACACCTGGAATTGTCAATACATAAATGAATGTGCTGCCTGAGGGAGGTTAGTGAATTGTTAAGTGGTTCAAACTGAATTATCATGCATAGGCTGTAAGGTTATCTGATAGGGAGTAAAGGAATTTTATATATATATATATATACATATATATATATATACATATATATATATATGCATATGTGCATATATATGTGTTCAAGACATTATAGGTATCACTGTGAAGAGAAATTCCTTGAATTCTTAAATGGTTTATAGATATTGAATATGAAGATAAATTCATATCACTTTATATTTACTTATCTCCCCATGTTCCCCAGATTGGCCTTAAACCAGAGATCCTCCTATCTCAGCTTCCCCAGTGTCTGAGATTGCAGGTGCACATCCCTATGCTTGGTTTCCTGTTATATTTAGAGTAATTCATTCATGGGCTTGATTGACTCAAATGTTGACAGGCATTCTATGTTTCCACATAGTGACAGGTTGATAATAACAGTAATAATAGATGCTACAGAGAGATTAGAATTTGCATATATTCTTGATTCATGTCTTCATGGCAACTTTGTAAAATAGGAGAACATAACATTTAAACTTACATTTTAAATTCTGGATGTGAATCTTAAACTGGCTACCACTACACTGCTACTGTAGGCAATGAACTACTGTGCACCTCAATTTATCTTCTGGGCAAAATGAAGATGACGCTAGAAAGTGGAGTTGGCAGAACTGAGGCAGTTAATTCTTGACCTTTTGTAGTATCTGGGTTCTGTATTTGAGTTCAGCTGAGAAGGCTGTCTGCATGGAATGTGTGCAGATGCTTTCCATTTTCCTTATTCCATAAACAATGTAATACCACACTACACTGGAATGGGTTACATTATCTAGAGACGATTTGAAGTATACAGGAGGATGGATATAGGTTACTGGTAAGTGGGACTTGTGCAGTCCTGGATTTTAGTCTGGGGGTGGGGTGGGGTAGGTCATCTAATTAATCCCTGGTGTACACTGAGGGATGGCTGTCCACTGTTAGGAGCAGCACTCTATACAGTGAGTACTAAGGAAATGGCATTATCACCAGTATTATCACCATGTCACCCCACTTGCCCGGGACAAAGCCAAGGCTTGGAGAAGCCAAGAAAGTTATCCAAGTGGCTAAGAGTAGATAGGGATAAAAAGCAAGAAAAGGCAGCCAATGAGATCTCCTCCTTTGTCTTTTTCATTATGGAAAGGAGGAGACATTTTCCTCCAAAGGGAGTGTGAAGACAGGGCAGTGGGCACCCATCACCAGGGGAAACAAGGGTGGATGTGAGATTTAATCACTTCTGAAGGTCTGTCTGCTCTTCTAATGGGGAAAAAATTTGGCTGGTTGACACGAGCAGCTGAAGAGAAATCAACATGAAGAAAAAGACACCTGGGAATTCATTTCTGGCAACCAGGCCGCTGAAGCCCACGCTATTTTACCTGTGAGACTCAATCCTCCATTTGGTTGTTTAGTGTTGGCACACAGTGGTGCTTACCTTCCAGGCTGCCTACAGGTCTGTGTCAGCCACTTGCAGCCCATCCAGTGTGCTTGCTCGATTTTAAAGGCAGTTCTTAAACAGTCAAGAGGCGTAAGCTCAAAGCCTTAACTGGAGGCTTACTATAAAGCCAATGCTCGGGGTGGCAGAGGGGGCCATGTGTGTAGGGAGGCTGCAGAGCAGCCACAGGGAGGTCTGGAGCTCTCGGAGGTGGCTGAGGCATGCTCACTTCCAGCCTGGAGGAGGCTGCCTCCGTCTTTGGGTCTTCTCTGTTCTAGGACAGGACTCTAGGAACATGAAGATGCTTATTTCATGTAGTTTCCTCTTTTATCTTTGTAAACCGGGAAGCTTATGGGGAATCTAGTTCAATTATGAAGTATTTTGTTTGATTTTTGGCTGAAATTTTGCTACTTGTAGCTTGGTATATATGTAAGTAACTGCCTCTGTGACCTGCATGAACTCTGGCTTTTTTAAGTATTAAAGGTTTCAGAGAAACACCTGAATTTACTTTTTTCAGTTTCATTTTGTGACAGGGTAGCTCAAATGAACTCTAATAATTCACTGCGGGTACCACAGATAGCCAGAGACTGAGACTTTGCATGCAGCCCCAGGCCAGGGATTGGTCCAAAGCTCAGATTTTTAAAAGTGAGCCCCACTCTTTCCAGACCATGGTTTGATGAGTGGTACGACCCACCACCAAATCTATCTGTGCTACTCACTGGGCTAGGAGCCACGTAGTGGATTGGGCAAACATATCAGCTTTCCAGAGTACATAACAGATACATTTACAGCATATTCAAAGTCAACCAATTATGTTAGAAAATTAGAAATGGTAGTCACCTGTCTGGGGAGTTACAGCTGAGAAAGGGTACAGAGGAACTTGGTGGGTGCTGGGCCTGGTCTCAGTTCTCATCTTGACCTTCAGATGGATGGGTGAATTTACCAAGGGGAAGTGATGATCACAATAGTGTGAGATGTACCAACTGGGTACATACACTGAGATGTATCACACCGAGTACTTAGAAGAGGTATGAGCCTTTAGTTACCTTCAGAGGACCACTTCTCCCCTTGCTCAGCCCCATTTTTCTCTTTATTCTTCTGAGTCTTCCATGCAGCATATAGGCTTGTCTATCCTTACAGAGATAAATACTTGCCAAGTTCTCATTTTCCCCAAGACAAGTACAGGTAGTACAGGCGGTGAACCCAATAAATCTGAGAGCAGCTAATGATGGGGAGATGGAAAGTTAATGAGGCAATGGGGAGAAGGGAAGAGACAACCAGTTGGGACAAGGAGAAAGAATCTGGGGCTCTTTGTAATGGAACTGAAGAGGGTGAGGGTGTCTGCAGGGCACTGGTAAAGGCAAAGGCCAAAAGATCCTGTTAAGATTTAAGGATAGAGGAGTTCTTAAATGACAAGGAAGATGTGGAGGGGGGGGGGCTGGTGAAATGGCTCAGTGGTCTAAAGCACCTGCTTAGGCAAGCTTAGGCAACCGCAGGGGCCGTGGTTTGATCCCTGGCACCACATGGTGTGCCAGCCTCATCCCCAGGGCAGGCTGAGCCAGCCATAATAAAATAAATAAATAAATAAATAAACAAACAAACAAAGAAACAAATAAATAAATAAATAAAAGGAAGATGGCAGCCATAGGCTTAATTTTGCCTCAGAAGTTGCTGCATTTTAGGATGAGCTCTTATAGGGTTATCCCTAAAGCATATGGGATCATGGACAAATTCATTTTTGTTGGTCACCTATTTATATAAACCATTTCAATCACCCCTCAATCATAAGTCAACAGAATTCTGGCAAACTACTCTAAACTCGTAGCATTACCCCAACAGGCTATCTGTCCTCTGGGCTGCCATCTAGAGGTAGGAATGGCCTCTGGGCCCTAGGACATTAAGATGTTGCAAATCCCAAAATACATCTGGGCATCCAGTTGACTCCACATGCATGAGGCTTGATGGAAGGGATGGCAGACCACTGAACACCATGCTTGCTGGCAGGGAGAAAGAGGGAGAGGGCTCGTGCGGGTCCCAGTCTGGACTGGAGTGTCCTTTCAGTTAGCAGTACTGGCCCTGGCCAGTCCTTTCCTGGAAGAGCACTTAGAATGCCTCAAGGAAGTCAATCTAAAGCTTAGGGCCCACTAAGATGCAGTGACTGTCTTCTGTCTTATTTGCCAAAGATAGCACTGAGTAGTTGGCCCAGTCAGAAAAATAGCAAATGAATACAAACTTTGGAACCTGGTCTAACTCACTGGCTGTGTGACTTTGGGTAAATGAACAAACGCCTATGGCTCAGGGTTCCAGTCCAGAGAATGCACTAAATGGCACCTATTGTCCCAAGTGCACAGAGATTCTATAGGACAGTGCCTACGAAAAGAGATGACGAGTGCCAGGCACTGAAGACACAAGCAGAGGTTGATCAGTGAAGGCAATTCTTAGTGATATTTCCTGCTCTCCACCAGAGAAGGGCACTGTTCTATTTGCATTTTACCCAACACCCGCTGACAAGTTGGAAGTGAGGGATAATTGAAAGTATTGTGGCTTGATGTAACTAAGAAGTGAAAGGAACGGGCAAAGCTGACTTGATTTAACCTGGCAATATGAGATTAGTTCTTCATTGCTTCTGTTAGGGCTCCTGCATTGCCAACCTTTGAAAGCAATAGATGGGCTGACAGGGTGCTCATTTGGAAAGTTTCACCTGCCATTATTACCCAGGCTGCCTGATAGGCTGTTGTTCCTCTGGCGGCCCCTCACTCCCCACAGAGCTTGGCCATTCTTAAGTACTGCAAGAGGGCCCGCTGTGCATACACTCCTGAAGGCCCACTGGAAGTTTTCCTCTCCTGTCTTGCCAATTCTTTTTGTTAGTCTTAGAGTTCCAAGGCCAGACAGCTTTGCCCCAAAGCACCTTGGGCTTTTCTTACGACTTAGCAATGGAAGATCAGCCATGTTTGACCAGAGGTCTGGCAGCCTGTAGTTGGCACAGCAGGCTGCTTTGCTAGCAGTCCTATTTCTTGGGAAGGATTTGGGAAAGAAAACAAAGGCTGCTTAGGAAAACCAAAGCTCTGCTACCAAGGCGGGAGCCTGGGCCAGGTGGAAGCTCTTGTTTAATGTGGCTCTGGCTGTTCCTTGAGGCTCAGGCTGGCGGTGGGGGGTCGGGGTAGAGGGAATATATTTTGTTTTCATGTTTTGGAATGGTTCTTCACCCAAAACTAAACCGACGGACCCAAAGCCAACAAACAACTATCATCAACAAAACTATTTTCACACAAATGCTTCTCCAATTCTAATCAGCATCAGAATTACTCAGGGACCTTGTTAAGATACAGACTCTACTAGCTGCTTGGTCTCAGGGTGGGATTTCAGGGCCTGAATTACTGCCAGCGCCTTGGTGATCTTGATACAGATGCTGAGCAAAGGTGAACAAGTAAGTTTCCAGCTTCCACATATCAGTCAGCAGTGTGCAAGGTGCAGGCTCTGAGGCCTGCCCAGGGATGCTGAGACTCAGGGATTCCCGCTGTTACCCAGCACCTACCGAGTTCTTGAGACTTGAAGTCTGCTTTTTAAAAACAAGATTCCTAGAGGATTCTTTCATCCATTAAAGCTGAAGAACTCATGCCCTGAGTTACTGAATTACCAAAAATACTGAAATATTTGAAGGAATACCCATGGCAGTACATCTGGCCCTAAGAGAATGAAGCTGCTTTTCTAAACTGTATCTCCCAGGGGATGTCAGTATGGGCTCCTTGGAACACAGAAATGGACTTGTGTGTGGGTGGCCTGTGTCCAAATCCAACTGGGGAGATGTCAATTGAACAAAATGAAACTGGTTCTTTATAGCAGGACTGGGCTGGTGAGATAGCTCAGCAGTCTAAAGCTCCTGCTTAGGCAAGCTTAGGCAACCTCAGGGACTGTGGTTTAATCTCTGGTACCACATTTTGTGCCAGCCCTACCCCCAGGGCAGGATGAGCTGAGCATAACATAAATAAAGTTTTTTTAAAAAAGATTTTCTTTACAGCAGGGCTTCTCAAAGCCTTTAAAATGTGGGTATATATTATGACTCTTTAATATAGCAATAGATATGACTCATTTCTGGGTTGTGGACCCTTTTTAGCTCAGAGCACCTCTGCAATTGTACTTGAAGTCATATGGCTTGGAAAATGCTTCAGAAGAACATGGAGCTAGGCTGGGAGGTTCTGTCCTGTGTGGGTCCAGCCAAAGCTCCATCTACTCCATGGGGACAAATCATGGTCCCATTTTTGGTTGCCTTCTCATCAGAGAAGGCCATCTGTTGGCAGGCCTGACACAAATCAAGCTTCACTGTTAGCACAGCAGCTCAGAGCTCCTGCTCTCCAGCTCCCAGTGCAAACATAGCCAGTGCATTTCAGCACGGGGACCCTGTGCTAGGCAATAACATCCCAGGGCCATTAGGACACCGATGCATGAAAGCCAGCCATGGTAATGAGAGCTAAGGTTCAGCACTCATGGAGCGCTTCCTAGGGGCCCAAAGCCGAGCTAAGTACTTCACATGGAAGTACTTGCATATCACTACCAGGATCCCAGGCAGTACACAGTGTTATTTACAGATGGGGAACAAGAGACTTGAAAGAGATTCAATAATTCATTCAAGACACACTGCTTCTGGGAGTGAGAGGAGCTGGCTTTTGAAGTCAGGATGCTGCACTCTATAGCCAAGTCCTCTGTGAAGCTGCTCCGAAAGTCTGTGGTCCTGTTAAGCACTCTGAATGCACAAAATACAGGGCCTGTGGTGCCCTCTACCAGGACACACATAGTACCTGCATTGAGCTTTTTGATCTAAGTCAAATGGAAGCCTAGCAATCTAAATGCTCATTAGAAGATGATTGATTTGGAAACCAGGATGCAGAATGTTTTCACCGGCCTTCAGCTGCAGCTACCGTGCCCACCCACATCATGTTTCTGACTTTGCTGTGTCGGTCCTCTTCCAACCACATGTATTTAGCTGTCATCTGATAACATTCCTGGGAATACTGGGGTGGGAGGGGGCAGTGGTTTCCTTGATTTCCATTTTATTTTTTTTTATTTTTTTATTTTTTTTTTATTTTTAATTTTATTTATTTATTTATTTATTTGCTTGTTGTGTTTGTTTGTTTATTTATTCATTTTGTGGCTGGCTCAGCCTGCCCTGGTGGTGGGGGCTGGCGCAGCATGTGGTGCCGGGGATCGAACTGCAGTCCCCGCAGTCGCCTGAGCCCTCCCAAGCAGGCGCTTTAGACCGCTGAACCATCTCGCCGGCCCCTTGATTTCCATTTTATAGATAAAGAAAAGGAGGCTTAGAAAGGGAATGGGTCTTGCCTGAGGCCACAAAGCTGCCCACAGGAGAGGGGAGGGATTCACGCTTTGGATGTCTATCTCCAAAGCTTCCTGACCTCTGCCCTTACTCCTTCACAGGAGGCTAGCAAGGTGCGCTCCCAAAGTCAAAGGATCAAGGAGCAGGCAGCGCCGAGGCCTCAGAAAACATCTTCAGTTGCTAGTTATTCTTGCACCTTTGTCTGTCTTCCTCTCTTTTTCCTTCCCTCCTCCAGCCCTTTCCTCTGCCAACACTCCTCACTCCAGAAAAAGCCAAGGAATGAGCTGATGTGATCATAAGCTTCCCGCAGCCTCAGACACCCCCGATGAACCTCAGGGGCACAGACTCACCCTTGTTAGCCCATCCCCTGTGGGATTTGCAGCCCGGCTGCTGCTGTCTCCCCTCTTTACTGTTACAAAAACCAGTGGCCACACAGAGCAGGGGCCTCTGACCCCGACTCTGATTTTCCCAAATGTTTGCCCTCTGCCTGCTGTTTCTGGCCTCTCACAGCCTGGTCTTCTCTCCCCTGCTCTGCTCCTCATCAACCTCCATTTCACAGGGCCCACTGACAGGTCAGACAGGACTGAACGGACAGCCAGAGGAGCCCAGGCCCAGCAGGGGGTGGCAGCCTGGTGGGGTGCCAGACAGTGACCTGCTGGGTCCCTCAGAAAGAGAAGGGGGCTGTCACCACACCAACACCTCAGAGCAACAAGCCGGAACTGTTACTTTCCGCCTAAGGGGAGGCCTTATCTGGGTGTTTGCAGGAGGACCGGCCCAAAGCTGAAAGCGTTAATAGTGGGCCCTGGTGCCTCTCTTCTGCTGGCATAATGAAACAGCCCCAGATGACTGGCTGGGAGGGGAGGTCAGACTCAGCAATCACAGGAGCGTTCTGCTTGGAGAGGGGGAACAAAGGCACTAGTTCCTAAGCTGTGCTGTCCTAAAGGTGCCATTGCTATGCTGTAGACCATGAGCACAGCACTCCCTGCAGAGCACCCCATTTAATCTCCACCTCTCCTGTGTGGGGTAGGTACTAGGAGCCAATATTACACTGCTAATTATGATGACAAGATCTGGAGGCAGAGGACCTGGGCCCAGCGTATTGGCTGTCTGCCTCATGCTGATTGTAACATACTGACTATGTGACCTCAGGCCAGATTCTTTGCCTCCTTGAGCCTCAGTCTCTTTATCTGTAGAATGGAATACACAGCTTAACAGTGCTATTGCAAAGGACTGAATAAGCCTTATACAAAAGCATCAGTGCATGGGAACCACTTGTTTACGCCTACCAGATATAAATAAGGAAACTCAGTCCTAGAGATGCGACATTATTTGACTAGGGTTGGGCAGCTGCTGAAGAGTAGTGAAGCTAGAATTCACACAGAGCAGGCCCAGCCTCTCCACGCTTCTATACCTTGCCAAGCCAGCTGTAGCTTAGGAGGCCAAGGCCAAGTGCCCATTGTGGTAGCCTCTCTCTCTCTCTTTTTTTTTTTTTTTTTTTTGTCTTTTTGAGACAGGGTCTTGCTATGCTGTTCAGGCTGGCCTTGAGCTCACTTTTGTAGCCCAGGCTGGTCTCAAACTCACAGAGACCCTCCCGCCTCAGCCTCCCAAGGGCTGGGATTACAGGCATGCACCACCACGCCAGGCCTGTAGCCTCTTGTTTTAATGTAGACTGCGGGGCTTGCATACCCATTGCAATAGTCCATAGGACGAGGCCATGTTACTAAGAGGGACAAAGAGTAGGCTAACGAGGTGCTTCAGTGAAACGAAGTAATGCACCTTGTTTAGGATTTTTTTCATTTTTGCCTTAGCAAAATGGTATCATCAGTATAAAGTAACTCAAGTGTCACTGTCTGAATGCATCTTTTAAACACCCTGCAGTAAAATTTCTTCATCCCCACAGAATCTGCCGAACAAAAGGCAACTGTTCCCTACCTCGAACACTTCTCATTAAAGTGCGTAGGCATTCAATTCATGTAACCGTGAACTGACTAAGACAGATAAGGACACTGTGGATATGGATCTAGACTCTGGAAGGGGAAACAGTAAACAAATAAGTGCACATTTGCCTTGGAGAGAGTGACCGTGCTTCAGAGATAGTCAACCAGCAAGGCAAAGAAGTGGGCCTGCTGAAGGAGTGGACTTGCTGCTTTAAGTGGGAAGCCAGGGCAGAGAGGGCTTCTGAGAATCAGTGGCGCTTGAGCAGAAACCTTAATGAAAAGAGGACGACAGGAGCCTTGGAAATATCCCGAGGAAAAGCCCCCTGGGCAGAAGGAGCAGCAAGCGGAAAAGCCCAGCATGGAAATCTTTGTGAAGTATAGAAAAAAGAAAGCAAGTGTGTGGTAGAATGAGGGAGGAGACAGGAAATGAGGCCAGAGTGACCCCACTCTTACAGAGCAGTGGACGCCATTGTAGCAATGGGGAGGCCACTCTACGGGTGGTGCTGCTGCCTAGCAAGGTTTGAATAGGGTGTGTTCTGATTTGACTCTTACAGAAATTCATTACGCTGATTTGTGAAGAAAGACCAATCACATACCAGCAAAGTTGGTGGTGTGATTTGGGAAGAGGTTCTGAAGGTAGAAAGCTGCTCACAAACCACTGTGTTGGTGATGAGGAACAGGATACAGGAGCCAGGCAAGGGCTCATCCAAATACCCGTGTGGTAACACATACAGGCTTGTCAGTGGCCAGTGGCAGTCAACCCGGCAGACAGCGTGACATCAGTGTTGCTTATGCAAAGGCCAGGACTTTGGGTGATGGGTCCCAGGAGGGCTGGACTTTTCTCCCTGTATCTTTCTCTGCTCAGCCATGAGTTTTATGAGTGAACACAGTGGATGTAAGAGCAGAGGCAGCTTGCTTTGATGACTGTAGCTTCCCTTTTCTGCACTTCTCTTTTCAGTGGGTTCCCCTTTCCTCTTCTTGATCCCAGATTTACAGGGGTTTTGACCTTCCTGGAAACTGTGGTACATAACTACCTTCAGAAAGAGGGTTTCAAAGAAGAATGAATAGGACATTGAGAATCAGGAGGACCTGGTTCAAACTTAGTTCTTCTGGTTGACCTTGGGTATTCTAACCCATAGCCCCTCAGTTTCTTTTCTGGTTAAGTGACATCCTCTACATGTCAGTGTTTAACTCAAAGGCTTTTTCTAACCCTATGCAAGCAGAGCAGAAGGTGTCAGTGAGCCACTGGCCTGTGATCTCTGAAAATCTCATGCATTTCCTAGCCTGTGAGGGGGTCATGGTGGAGGATTGTCACAGGGAGCAAAAGGTAAGTTCCTCATGGGAGGAGGCCTGCATTTCTGGATACAGTAAGATTCTGACTGAGGAACAGGGTATGTGTTTTGAGTCTCAGACTATATTCAGGGGTGTCTGACCCCAAGGCTCATGAACCCCACAGGGGAAGAGCACAGCATCTGCTGCTGATCAGGCAAGCTCTGTCCTACTGGAGTATAGAATGGCACAAAGGGTAAAGGGCAGGGCTGGCTCTCTCCCAGCATGTTCCTTCCATCTCTGCTGTTCAACATTCTTTTGTCTTTTTGGGACAGGGTGTCGCTATACAGTTTAGGCTGGCCTTGAGCTCACTTTTGTAGCCCAGGCTGGTCTCGAACTCGCACTGATCCTCCTGCCTCAGCCTTCCAAGGGCTGGGATTACAGGTGTGCGCCACCTCTGCTGTTCAA
The DNA here is from genome assembly GCA_004027915.1 of Capromys pilorides. Classification (NCBI taxonomy): domain Eukaryota; kingdom Metazoa; phylum Chordata; class Mammalia; order Rodentia; family Capromyidae; genus Capromys; species Capromys pilorides. The sequence continues at coordinate 2,883 of PVKN010013785.1, read as the reverse complement.
CACTCTTAAAAGAGAAAGATGTTTCAGGCAGCTGGAGTGCTGAGCTACCTTCTATCACCATGTCTCTGTGACATGGAGCTCAGAGGTCCTGGGGTTATCCCCAGGATCCACATGCCAATCAAGGTGGCTCTCACAGTATCAACATCATCTGGGTGGACAAGGGTCCTAGGCAGACCTACTGAACCCCTACTGGGAGAAAGGCCCATTGATCCATGTACAATCCTTCCAGGGGATTCTGACCCTTTCTGACTAACAAGAACTACAGGATGTTTATGGGTATTAATTCACCTGCACCTCTCTGCACCACCCAAGGTAGGAGATAGTCTTAGCTCCACTTTACGGAAGCCAGCACTGAAGGGTAGAGAGATGCAATGACTTACACTTTGAGCTGGGAAGGGGCTCCAGATCCCTTGGGCTTCATGAGTCTTCACCATCTCACCCGGCTTCCCTCTCCCCACCATTGTGCAAGAATGCCCAGGCACAGAGGAGAAAATAAAGTGTGGCAAAGGCCACACTTTCTTCTCTGCTGAGAGGGTGTGCTCAGGAGTGGAGCCATTAGCCTTCTGTCAGAGGGAAATGTGTGGCTACCATTTGGGAGACCAAGGTGCAGAACAAATCCTCCCAATATGCTGTTGTCTGCCCACCCTCACACTCTCCCTGGGTCTGCTGCAGCCTTCTCCTCCTCTCTTCTGCAGATTCCAGTGGCATCAGAGGGCCTCACCAGGCTCTGCTGTGCTTGCCTCCGGCCTCTGCTTGTGTGCTTCCTTTCATGCCTCCTTCCATCCTCAGTCCTTCTGTGTCATTCAGAAGTCCTGTTTACTCACTATAGAGGTCTCCTCCTTTATGTGGCCACAGTCCCTTGGCCTTACTATACGGTAGTTACGTGGATTCCATCCTGTCCTCACTAGCCTGGGGCTTCTCTGCAGGTCAAGTCTGAGTGTCACTTACCTGTGCACCCCAACATTGATATGGGCTTGATTACATCTGTTGAATGTAAATGAATTTGGAGGCAGAGCATGGCCAGTGTCGGGGAGTTGTCTGCCAGCCTCAGCGATGCCACGTGGTCTGAGCAGGACTGTGATGCAGGTGAGATGAATGAGGACCCCGGGGGTTGTTCACTCTTCCTTGGGTATGAAAAAGACTGGCTCAAGCCAGTTATGGGAGATACCCACTCTCGAGGGTCCTTTCAGAAGCAGAACAGTGTGGAAAAAGCCATATAACATGTTGAGCCAGGAAGCTAGACTCCAGTCCAGGTCTGGCCAGCCTGAGATTTGGCCTTGAGCAAGTTGTTTTGCCTCTTTGGGTTTTGTGGCTGCTGGGAACTTTATATCTGAGTCTTCTAGCATCTGATGCTCCCAATTGCCCGCAAGGTAAATGATTCTGTGACTTCCATAAATTAAGAGGTTGTGCCCCAGAGAAGTTTAGGAACCGGAGCGGGAGGACTGCACATGAATGGTGATAGGAAGGGGAGAGAATTTCCTTGAAAAGGTTTTGTCTTTGTTGGGAGTGGGAGTGAGCCGAGCATTAGGCAGAGGGGTGAGGGGACTGTGCCGTTTTCTTTGGATTCACACTTGGCCATAGAGTTCTGGCTTCTCTCCAATGCCCCAGAGCTCTTGGCTGAGGAGATGGGAAACCAAAGAAAAGAGCACAGGCCTTGGGCAGCTGCTCTCGCTGCACTGCAGAGAATGCCTCGCTATTTAAAGTCCAACTGCTCTACTTTCCCCTGCTTGCCCCTGGCATTCCAGCGCAGAAGCACTTTGTGGCAAAAATTGCCTTCCAACTCCAGAACTAGGGGGGAAAAAAGCTAACGCCAATAGTATTTTTCAGCATGCTGCAGAATTCGCATTGCTGAGGAGCTGAGCGGCTGAGGCATTCCTTGTCCACTCTGCTCTGGTCCTGAGCACAGCATTCTGGGATATGAGGAGGGCTGGCAAGCTGGGCTCTGCTCGGGGCAGGGCTACCCTTGGGCTACAGAGCTTGGGAAGGACACCTTACTTCTGTGGCTCCCAGTTTGTTTCCAGGTGAAGGCTGGGTTCCTTCAAGAACTGTCATGGCTTATTTGGGCAATGTAAGTAAAGTCAGTGTAGGCCTGGCCTTTAATAAGGGCTCCCTGCCCCCTCAGGCTCTGACATCATGTCCCTTGACATCAGGCGTAAGGATACTCCCTGTTACTCCCCAAACAAGTAGATTTATCACACAGGTGTGTTCCTGTGAGATTTAACCTCTGTGCTGATTCTTCATCCTTAGCATTATTGGCATTCTGGTCCTCACTGTTCATTGTGGGAAGTTTTCCTATGCAAGTAGGATACTTAGCAGCAGCCATGGCCTCTACTTTGCTAGTTTTTAGTAGCACATCCCTCCTGTAACTTATAAAATGTTCTGGTCATAGCCAGGTGATTCTTGGAGAAGGAAGTTGCCCAGGCAGAGAACTCCTAATCTAGACCAGGGTTGTGGAAACCATAGCGTTAGTAATAATGGCATCGGGACCTGAAGCTTGGAGTCAAATGCTGTTACACAGCACAGGAGGGCATTTGCTCTAATCTAGGCAGAGGTTCTGGCCGAGGCAAAAATGCAAGAAGCCAACATAATGGTATAGATGTCACCCCTTGGACACCAGTTAAAACTGTTTTAATTCTTTAATTCCCTAAGATAAATCTGTAGTGATTTACATGATTAATTTTGTTTAGATTATGCATTTTAATCATAATTTTATGATGGCTATTAGAGATGTCATCTAATCAGAGAAGAATGTCCTATAAGAGACACTTAATAACTATTTAAACTACTAAAGACTTGATTAGAAAGGATGGAAGGCACTGTGTTGGGTAAACTTGAGAACTTTGAATGTTTTTTTTGAAAAAAAATCTGGTGGTGAAATAAATT
>PVKN010013784.1:0-19668 GCA_004027915.1 Capromys pilorides | reverse complement strand
TTAGTTCTTTGTAAATTTTAGATAGGAGACCTTTGTCTGAATACTTATTAGTTAAAATCTTTTCGAAATTTGTGGGTTGTCTTTTCACTCTGTTGGTAATTTCTTTTGACGTGAGAAAACTTTTTAGCCGAAGGAGGTCCCATTTATTGATGCTTTCAAGCGTTAAACGTGCATTTTGGTTTTTGTCTATGAACTTTTTGCCTACCCCGATGTCTTCCAGGTTTTCTCGCACTTTCTCTTCCAGGAGATTTAATGTTTCTCTTTTAATATTTAGATCTTTAATCCATTTAGACTTTAGTTTAGTACATGGTGATAGACTTGGGTCAAGGTTTAGTTTTCGACATGTAGAGTAGGTGTAAATTTGATTTTAGTTATTTGGAGTTCCATACACCTCATTTGTATTTATGTCATATTTTTTCTCCTATCTGAGAAATTTTCTGCAATTAGTTCTGCAAACAGTCTTTTTATGTCACTTGTGCTGAGTCCTGCTGTTTCACTGTGTTATGGTGTCTAGCTGTTCCCCCAAAACCACATGTAAGTCATGGGGTGGACATCTAGAGTTTGTGATTAGCTCACGATCCACTGGGATTATGGGTTTGAGTGTTGCTGAGATGACAGGTGTGAGTACTACACCCAGCTTAGAGTGGATAGCCAGAATGCAACTTAAGGGAGACATGCTCTCTGTAGCCATTGTTGCTGCTACAACTCCCTTTTGTTTTCTGCTTTTTGCCCTGCCATGAAAGGTTGCTCTCTGCCATGTTGCCACTTTGTCTTGGAGCCAGCTGAGTATGGACTGAATCCTCTAGTCACTGTGTGCTAAACAAATCCTTCCTTACTTCATTCTGAGTGTTGCATGTTTATCCCAGCAATAAGAGAAGAGAAACTGAGACACATTGACACTATTATTCTTATACTGTTTTTCTTTCCATCATCTTCTAGCTGCTAAATTATTATTTCCTGGTTCCTTGCTAGTTTTAAGAGCTCTTTCCTCTCACATTTATTAGCTGCATTGCTGTCTGAGGTCTGAAAATCTATCTTCAGTTTTGTTCAAGTGGTTTTGCTTGCTTCAATGGAGTTCTTAATTTCCTGGATATCTGTTTGAATCTGTTTCATGCATTCTAATTCTTCCCTATACTGTTCATTTAGTGTTTCCATCATTTTTCTATTCTCTATTTTTTTTTAATCTATGTCTTCTTTAGCTGTGCTGAGCAATTTTCACAATTGTTGTCATTTCTTTTTTGATCTGAGAGATTACTCAGGGTTTCTTCTATAGCCTGATGGACTTGTTTCTGTACTTCAGTTGCTATCATTTCTGAAATTTCAGGTGTGTGACTTTCACATTCTTCTACGTCCTTGTCTCTTGGACTTGCTCTGGGTGGACTGGTGGATTGAGATTGCCTTTTCCTCCAGTGTTTCGGCATTTTTGAAGCTCCCAATGATCACCCAGCTCAGCAGTGGTGGGAAAGCAATGGAATATGGATAAGGTTCCTGCTACAGTGAAGGGTCAGGGTAGGACTCACCAAAGCTCTCATTACTGGTATGGGTAACTGGCTGGCACGCAACAAAGCTTCTGTGCAAGTGGTGGGCATGGGCCTGATTCACCAGGATTGTGAGGCTGCCTGGCATCCTCCCGGATTCTCAAATGTTTGGATTCAGTGCCAGCACAACCACTGCACCTATGCAGTGAGGCCTCTGGGTCACAGCTAACCAGAATCCTGCGGGCTGCCCAGACTCCAAGTTCTCAAATGGTGGTACTGAGTACCAGTAAAAGCTCTGGGCCTGCAAGCACTGGGACCCTCAGGTCACAGCTCACCAGAATCCCATGCGCTGCCCAGAGTCCACCTAAGTTCCCAAATGGTGGGATCAGGCACCAGTAAAAAGTTCTGTGCTTGTGTGCACCGGGGCCCACTGGCTACAGCTCACCAGAATCCCATGAGCCACCCAGAGACTGCCTACGTTCTGAAAATTCCCCCAATCTTGACACATCGGATACAACATAAGGGACCAAAAGAATGTTGTCTTGCTCTTGCTCATTACTTTTGCTGTCTTTCACCACCATGAGCTGCTGTTCTCTACCATGTGTCTCTCTGCTTTGAAGCTAGCCATTTATGGACTAAAACCTCTACAAACTGTGAGCTAAATAAACCTTCCACCCTCAACTTTGGGCACAGGGTATTCTGTCTTAGCAATGAGAGAAAAGTAACCAAGATATCACAAAAACAAGTACTTCCTTTTTTCTTAAGACCATTTTTTAAAAAATTCCAGGTACACTGCTGCATCAGCACTGGACACTTATAAACATATTTCTGCTCTTAACCACATTACAACAATCACTCTCAAAATGATAGTTCCCAATAGGACCCAAAACGATGAGTCCTACTTGTTTATATGTGTTACTCTTCCATATGTAATGGATCTTTGTACGTGTGTATGTGTGTGCTCATGTTGTGTCCTGGTATGCTTCCATACAAGCATAAGGGATCTTCATTTGTATCCGTGTGCATGCTGCATCACAGCACATTACTTTCATACAAACATAAGGGATACTTGTCTTTACTTATGTGTTCATGTTGTGCCTTTGTCCCACAGTAAAGCTGTATAGGTGGTAGTGTGAGAGTTTCTCAGCTGTACTTTGTGACGAGTCTCTACATACTTGCTCCATGTAGTAACCTATTCCTAGATTGGATGTCTGGGGTTTATCGGGAGTCACTACTGAGCTGTGTCTCAGGGCCTGGTATAACATGAGGCAGACAGAGGCCTTCTGCCTCTTACTTCACATGTGCTCAGAGTATAGCTTAACTCACGCACAGCATTCACAAGCAGGGTACCATGTTCCATATGGCAATACAGAGATCCCAGGGCTCTACCCCACCACTGCAGGGAAGGATCCAGGCCCACCTCCAAGTCCAAGAAGACCTCCTCTAGCAAGCTGGTGCAGCCTTCCTTGGCAATAGCATCCAGAATCCCATCCATACTTGGCTGGCTCAGACACACGCCTTCCTCTGCTTCATTTTGTAAGTACTTCTTCTTCAAACTGACGACTGATTCTCTGCAAGGAAACACCCTGGATCAGGGAAACAGCATCTGGGTACCAGCACTCACCTCCTGCCCCATGAGCGTACTTAAAAGTCTGGCAGTTGTTGATGATGGCGATCATGTATTGCACGTAACAGTGCGGGTGCTGCCGGTTCCGCAGGTGTTCCTCTTTGTACAGCTGGGCCTCTTCTCTGTACCTGGGGACCATGCAAGTATAGATAATGGGCACCACTCCTTCCTAGCATCACACTGACATCAGCCTGATAGTGGGCCCACACTGCCACCACCACACACGTCTCTAAATATAAACCACACTCATGAGTGGTGCACACAGAGAATACTAAAAAATAGTAAGAATACTTGATTCCTGATATATCAAGAAAATGAACAACTGAAATGCCACACATTTTTTAGCTTATCTTGGAGTCTCAAACATTGGAGCAAGACAGCAGCACAGTGAACAGTGTATATATTTTTAGATGTTAAAAAGAGCTGAGAGTGGGCATTTACAGGTTAAAAAAAAACATTTCTTCTGTCTCTTCATTCAAGTATGATTCAGGTATCAAGCAGCTGAGACTGGTCTGGGAAAGCTCCTTTTCACCTGAACTATGTCCTGTGGTAGGCTGACTGAAAGCACCTGGGCCCTAAACCAATGGATAGACTGAAAGGACTCAGAATCTGACTCTATGAGTAAATGGAAGGACTAGGAATGCTGAGAGAGAGTCCTGGTGGTCAGCACTGAGCTAGCAGGGAAAAACTGACCCATGTGTAATAAGCTGCAGTGTGCAGCACACCCATCAGTGAACAAAGACTCAGGCAGCTTTTGGAGTGGTGTTGGTCTTAGGGCAGGAGGCAATCGGAGGATAGTCAGAAATGTCATCAGACCTAGACAACACAGTGGCTTGCCCATCTTATCTGAAGAAGGAACCTGGAGTGCAGAGGAGGCCCTTGGGCAGCAGTGGCCTAAAAATGCCAGGCAAGCCTATCTGTGAACCAATGGTGCCACAGTCACAGCACAGGACGTAGGATGTGACTGCCGCAACATCTGGGCAACAGAGAAGAATGCCAGGAGGACAGCAGGTCAGGAAAGGATAGTGGGAAGAGGTAGCTTTGGAATGAACAGATTTTTCATGCTATTCTTTCTCTTCTGTCTAGGTCTGAAAATCCTCATTACAAAAAATACAAAAGGAAAGGCCCACTGGGACAGCCTACTCTCCCCATCTGCATCTGTTGGGGTGGCCTCTCGTGGGAGGTGACCACTTCCCTGAGGGCTCAATGCTCACCTCAGGCAGTTCTAGTCACAGGCATATGTCTAAGTGCCACATGGCTAGCACTTCTGACTATAGTGCCAAAGACTTCATAGTACCTCAGGTCAGGGATCCCAAAGAGAATAGTACAGTCAACTAAAAAAAGAAGATTGTAAGATCTAATCTATCTGCATTTCTAAAGAAAAAGGGCCTCTATAATCTTATCTTTTAAAAGCAGCACATTAGAATGAACATAATTCTGCTTTTTATTTTTGAAAACATACAATTTCTAAATTAATACAATAGCCAAAATACATACCTACTTAGGAAAGAATTCATTTGCTGAAGACACAAAACTAGTACCTTTGTTTTCAATTCTTCACTTATCTGAGAAGCAACTTGAAGATTCTGCTCAAACATCTGAAAGTTGAAGAACTTGTAAGTATTGACACAATCCCGAAAGAAAAAACATAGTACGGGTTCCCCATTAAGGAAACCCTGTGTGCTAACTGGGAGTTGTAAGCCAAATTCCAAGAAAAAAGTAAAACTAGTTGAAAAATAAAGTAAGTGAAATAAACATCTTTCTCAGTGGGTAACAAGCACATGATCTCCTAGGCACCCATTGACAGGTTTCTTTGAGGAATGCATTCTCTCATCACATCTTTAACGTGAGGGGGGAGAATCAGGAGGGGGACAGGGCCCAGATCTGTGAGTGACGGGTGGTCTGGCAGTATGGGATCTTAGCACCCAGCCTGCTCCTCAACGTGATTTAGGACCAGCCACTTTCAAGGGCTTCAGGAAGTGGATTTTTAAGAATCAGGAGGTAGATACTGGAGCTGGGGGAGCTGGGATCGAAGAAACAGAGAAGGGCAACACAGCCTGAGCTTCCTCTGGGCTCAGGTGGTATAGAGTGTGTCAGGAGAGATGCAGTCCTCCTTTGCTAAGGAATGACACTGTCCTTTGCATATCCACTGGTCTTGCCTGTGCCTGGCCAGAGGCTTCTACCCTATGCACAGAAGGAGAGTGGCACAGCTGGGGCAGGCATCAAAAGGTGAGTCAGACCCCAGCACTGTAATTAGTGTACTGTACCTTCAACAGGCTACAGGATTCCCCCAGATCCTCCAGATAAAACTCAATTACACAGCATTCTTAAGGCAGAGCTTGCATATTTAAAATAGGAGGAAATGTCAACGAATCAAACTCAGACTGGCAGCATCATGCACAGCCTACATATATAGGTAGGTCCCAGCTCAAACTCAAAGATTTCTTGGGAAAACTGAAGTGACCATGGGCAAAACTACTTGGTCAGTAGAATCCTGGATCCTCAGTTTCTTGAACCACAGAGAAAAAGACAGAGGAAGAAAGTGGAACAGAGGGTTCCTACAACTTTATGTCTACAAACAAAGAGTAAAGCATATGTAGCCCTCAGTGAAACTTGACAAATGCTACAAACTGCCCAGAAGGTGACGCCATGGAGGTCCACAGCTCCCACCTGGAAGACAATGGCAGGCAGTGTTGTCTGGTAGTACCCGTCCTGGTCAGCTTCAGGCTCTGTTTCTTTGCTCCAGTCCTTCTTATCTGTTTCCAGTGCTTTCCGCAACCAGGCAATGATGTTGGACTAGAGGTGTGGCATCATGAAGGGAAAGGAGGATTGGTGATGAGTTACACCCAATGCTCTCACTACAGTGGCACATGCTGCCCAACCAGACCCAGTGTATCATGGCAATCCTTGTTCTCAGAGGCCACTAGGGCACCTCATGAGGTGGGTAAAGCCCACGCCAATCTCCAGGGACACGGACCAAGCCCTCCCTCAAGGTAAGAGGGGAGAATGCACAGGAGACCTCATAGATGGCCATCGTACTGAATGATGCAGCCAGACTAATCAGATACCCAGACAGCAAGGCAGGCATGTGGCCAGGCTCAGGCCACCCAAGACAGACAATGCAGCCCATCACCGCAGCCCAAAAAAAGACAGTTCTCCAACCCCCAGGGAGCCTTAATAAGCACTGGTCATGTTCACATCCCACAGATAACCCCTACATAGTTCAATGGCTCTACTCACAGTGAGTGTGGACATGTATGTGTCGAGCAGCTCGGAAATGACATTTGGAGAGAGCAGCGGCTCCAGGGCATTGACGTCTACTTCTGGGGCCAGTTCCATGTTCCCCATCATCTCCGTACTACAGTGTAAACCAGATGTGAGTGGTGAACCACAGGAAGAACAGAATCAGGTAAGCTGATTTATATGCAGATGTCCAAACCCCCTGTAGACAACCCAGGGTCTACATACAACTTGCTAGATGAGAGGTCAAAGGTCTTTGGGTTTCCACATGATGTCACCTCACTTGATGCAGGCCTTGTCCCTTGGTGTCAGTGGCTCAAATGCAGGAAAAAGTCATGATGGTGAGGCCTATCTGTCCAACTCACTGTGTCTCTAGGGTCTCTCAAAAGCAGGAGGCACTAGTCTGCCTTTATTAAGAAACTGCTGAGCAGGACCGTACCTTGGAGAATGCGTCCCTGCACTCATCATCACAACTCTGTAGAAGGTACAGACTGGGTATACATGACATTACTCATGGAAAATAGATCAGCAAAAAAGCAATACTGCAGATTTATTGTGCAGCATGCTGGGAAATGTGAACTAAATTTTAGGGTAAAAATTTTCATGCAAAACAGTATCTGTGAATGTAGTTCAGTTCTACTGAAGTCTAAAGTTTTGCTGGGCATGGTGGCATCTGTCTATAATCCCAGCTACTAGTGAGGCTGAGGCAGGACCGTAAATCTGAAGCCAGCCTGAGGAACTTATGCCATGTTGCTCAGTTTGAAGGCCATGGGTTCAGTCTGGGGTACCACCAAGAAGGAAGGGGGTGAAGGGAGAAAACAACCATGTATAGAGCACGACTGCTCAGAGAACTTACATAGTATATTTCCTAAAAATGAATTTAGAAAGACCTAAACAATATTAGTAGCTAGTCAACCTATGAAATCCAAGGCCAGGCATGATACTACAAGTCTATAATTCAAACACTCTGGGAAGCTAAGGCAGAAGGGTTGCAAGTTTGAGCCACACTGGACAATTTAAAAGACTTAGTGAGATGTAGCCTCAAAATAAAAAATAAGAAGGCTGGAGCTTTAGTTCAGTGAGAAGGCCCTGGGGTCAAGTCCAAATTTATACTCACACCCCAAAACACACACAAAGAAATCCAAGATATTTCTCAGTAAAAAGTGCTTCATAAAGTTCTGCTATTAGTCAAAGACAACTCATTTTATGACAATATATGTTATGAGTATTTCTGTACTGAGAAGCTCAATTCAGTATGTAAGGAATACCAGGGAGCAGCACAGATTCTTTGCTGAAAGCTCAGGTTAAGGGACACACACAAAGTAAGCCAGGCTTCAGGGGACATATGTGAGACAGTCCAGCCAAAGAGACATACATGGGAAAGAGCCTAGCCCAAGGACGTATGGAAAAAATTCTGGCCTGGAGACACACATCAGAGGATCACATGTGAGCGGGACCGGCCTGAAGGACCATGTGGCCAGTTTGAACAGAGCTCAGTGTGGCAGCAAAAGTATAAAACCAAAACACAGACTACACAAAACTCATGAACACACTCCTCACTCTCCAGGGTTCAGACCTGGTGCTGGGCCTTGGGTGCAGGGCCCAAGGCCCAATCTCGAATCCTGCTCTCTAACTGTTCATCTATCCATGGAGATGATCATGGTATCTAACACCTCTACTGGCTGTCAGCACATACAACACACCATGCTATGATAAGAAACAATGACCACCCTTTCTTTTTGTTTTGACCTTTCTTTTCTTTCACATCTTTCTGCATTGAAACATATAAATTCCTACTACAACCAGTAATAAATAAATTACAAAACCACAAAAATAATAAACCTCACTACTGAGAAATGTTTACTGTCTCACAGCAGCAAAAGGTATGAAAAAATTCATAAGAATATTAGATATTATTTAATGTTGTTTCCTATTCACAACACCATGCAAAATTAAGTTACATTTCAACTCCCTAATCTTAGAAAATTTCAACAGCCCTACCAATGGGTCAATTTTCAAATGCTAGGACATGAAGTGGCGAAGGCTCCCTCATATGAAGTAACAGAACCTGATGCTAAAGTGCAAAAGGACTACTGATTTTTCTAGGATCATACACACTTGTAATTGCCTTTATTTACATTTGAGTTGGTCTTTGGTCTCACTCGTGTAAGATCGTCTCTTAACAGGTTCAAGCAACCCTCTTGCCTCAGCCTCGTAGGTGGTGAGATTATGCATATGCTTCTCTGCATCTGGCTTGGGAGCTTTTTATTTTTGAAAGGCTAACTGCCATGGTGTACTGGTGAGCCAGGTCAAAACTGGCAGTTATGTTAGCAGCCCACTGATTAGGTGAAGGTCACAGTGTTTCTTGAAGCCACATACTCCTACCTGTAGAACAGGGGACATCTATCTGCCTCACAGTGTCACTGTGGGGAACCAAGTCTACACATGAAACAACCTGACACAAAGTGCACATGCAATGGCGCTTGAGGCTGAGAGCAGACACATCACCCAAACCAGGCCACACCAAACCAAAGGCTGGGCCTGACTTCCAGGTTAAGTGTTCCACCAGTAGACGAGAAGTACTTCTACAAGCCAGAAAGCAAAGCGCACAGCTGGACGGCAAATTGCTAGTCAGTATGTTTGTGCAGCAGTTTCCACGTAAAGAAAGAACTTACACACCTACCTTGTGTAGGTGTTCAAGACCCATGTCAGCAGGCTTACGATCTCATTGGCCTCCAGGTCTTCTAATGCTAGGTCCTGCATTCTTGTGCTCAGGGCCTGGTGGTACATACGCAGGAGGTTTTTAAAGATCTCATAATGTGGAGGGAAGCACTGAACCATCAGGTTTTTGGCAACGATGAGGTCATCCAGGACATACTTCCTTATGATTTCCAGGTGGCGCACAAGCCACATCTTGTCAGACTCCCTGGTATTTGCCTGTGTGCCCTCGATTCTAGTTGTCACGGTTCTGTCCAAGATCAAAAACATTTTCTCTTTCCAATTTTTGGGCCTCCCAGGAGGAACAAAACCAATTTGTTTTTTTCGGTCAAGTATACGCCTGTCAATTTTTTCCTCCCTTTCAATGATCCTGACCACTGAGACCAACAAGGTGGGATCTCTGCGGACAGTGACCAGGGACCTCTGCAGCACCATCCACAGTTGCTTGGCCAGCTCATCGGAGAGCGCCTGCGTGCTGCCGAAGTAGCCATGGATGAGGGTCATGTCCCGCGTGTTCCCACTGTCCATGCGGTACTGCTCACACATCAGCCCATCCCGAGAGCACTCCAGGTCCATCAGTTTCCGGTGCGCTTGCAGCAGAGCCCCTTGCTCAATCAGGTCCTGTGTCTCCCTTACAATCTCAGGCACTACAGATAAGGGACAAGTCAGTACCATAAAAACACATCAAAGGCCACGTGCAGGTTCTGGGAGTCATTAAGCATCTGTCTGTTTGCCTGGGCACCTGTACTGTTATAACCTGTCTGGTGTTACTATTTTGAACTCTGGAGTCTATTAACTGGCAACTCTGAGAGAAAAGACTGGATCATAAACTGGGCTAATTTTGGTCAATACCAGCCCTTCACACAGCATCTACTGCCCACCTCTACCTCAACCCTGTGGGAGGCAGCTGTACAATGCTCCTGGAGCAACTCGTGCCATCTTGTAGGAGCCAGCATAGGACCCTTCAAAGAGTGTGATAGATCTAACTCCATGGTCAGCATTTTATTAGATTCAAATGTCAAATTTTCAACTACAAAAAAAATCTTAAGACATACTAAAGAGGAAAATGTTACAGTTCAGAGGAAAAAAAAATCAACAGAAATCATCTCTGAAAAACACCAGATTGAAGCTGTTATGGTTTGTATCTAGTTGTCCCCCAGAAGCCTCATGTAAATCATGGGGCGGTTGCCGCTTGACGAGCAGCATGTGGCTCGAGGGGTGGTGCCAAAGGACCAAGACAGGGCTTGAGGGGGGCGCCAGGGAGGCGAGAACCATTAAACTGACAGTATGTGCTTCCCTAAACCCCCACGCACCAGGGCTGGTGGCCACTCCTGGAGATATGGAGAGGATCATCCTGGACACAGTAGCATCCCAGCCTTTCCTCCAGACCCTGTAGTGTGGGATGGTAGTTTCTCAAGGTCTTGCTATGTAATTCAGGCTGCTTTAAAATATGAAACCTCCAGTAACTGTGAGTGAAATAAACCTTTCCCTCCCTAAGTTTGAGTGTTAGGTATTTGTGCCAGCAATGAGAAAAGAGTAACTAATACAGAACTTGGTACCAGGAGTAGGGTCATTACTGTGGCTAAACCTGACCATGTGGATCTCAAACTTTTGGGAATGGTATATGAGAAGAGATAGCAAAGGTTTGGAGATGTTATCTATGAGCAAAGTGCTGGAACAGCTTTGGCTTTTCTGAAGGGGAGATTCTGGTCAGAGCTCCGACCAGAAGACTGATAGAAAGCCAACCTATAAAGACCAGGCTAGGGAGGTTTCTGCTGGGAGGAAGGCCTGCATTAGTTGTTGAACTCGAGATCATTTGTGTTTTGGTTTGGCTGAAAGTTTGTTTGAATTTTGCCCATGTCCACAGACTCTGCCTGAGCCAGAAATTAAACATGGAGATTCAAAGGAAATCTCAAAGCAGTCAAATATGGGGACAGTGGCATGATTATTGTTGGGGGTTCTTAGTCAGATTTATGTTGAGAATGAAGAGCAAAGAGCTCAGCAGAATGATTTAAAATGTTGTGAGTTGGGCCAGAAAGGAAGCTTTAATAAAGCTGTGGAATGCAAAAATACAGCTGAGATCTCCACAGTCCAGTCAGAACAGGAGAGTAAAAAAGATGTCCAGAGGGCATCACAGGAGGTGGCAGGTTCTCCCCCTTTGCAACCTCAGAATCACAGGGTGAGAGACTTTGCTTTGAGGAGAAAGCTGCAGAGCTCCACGTTCCAGAATGGAGGCAGCAGCCACACCAGGTTCCAGAATGGAGGCAACGGCCACACCACATTATAGGATGGCATCAGCATAGAGAATTTGTTTCTCGGAATCAGGGTCAGAGTACTCAGTGATCCAGGCACTCGACTTCTACATCCAAGACAGAGGAAAGCCTGGCTACTGCTCCAGTTGGCAGCAGACTGTGGCATCATCCAAGTAATGTTGGTTTTAGGCGCATGCAGATTGCAGGAGTTCTGAGGTTAAGAAGGCTTCCACCTAGATTTCAGAAGAAGGTCTGGGAGGCCAGGCAGTATGCTCCCGAGAGGGCAGTGTGTAAAGCTGTCAATGAGAAGCCTATTCAGTGGAAACCCCAGAAGTTTGGAAAAGCCAGGAACATAGATCATCTAAGGGAAACTATAAAGAGGGAGCAAAGCTGGCCTAAGAGAGAAGCCATGGGAACTACCACCAAGAGTGCCATAGTGTTAGAGCCACATGGAGCTCACAATTTGCCCCAGATTACTTTGGATATTCCACAAGGATCTACATGACTTAATACTTGCCCTGCTGGATTTTCTACTTGTTTTGGTCCCAAAGGTTTGTACCCTCTCGTCACCGTGACCTTTTAGAATGTCAATATTTATCCTGTGGCTTTTTTTTTTTTTTTTTTTTTTTTGGTGCAGGGTCTCACTACACCACTCAGACTCATAGTGATCCTCCTGATTTCTGTCTCCCTAGTGCTCGGATTACAAGCATGTGTCAACACACCCGGACTCCATCGCTGGCACAGTGCACCCAGGAGTGGGACCGGCACAACATGCAGTGCCAGGAATCAAACCCTGGCCCCTGTGCTTACCTAAACAAGTGCTTAGTCCACTGAGCTATACCTCCGGCCCTATCTTGTGCCTTTGAATGTTGGATGTATTTAACTTTTCATTTGTATAGGGGCTCACAGTTCAGTTTGCCTTGGATCTTCAAGGAGACTTGGGAATTGGACTTTTCAGCAACAATGAAACTGCTAGAACTTTGGCAACTATCAGAGAAGGAATAAAATGCCTTTTGGACAAAGGGATGTGCATGAGACTTTGGGGGCCCAGGGGCGGAATGTTGTGGTTTGTGTCTAGTTGTACCCCCTAAGGCAGACTCAGCTCAAGGAGCATCAAGTGGTTTGAGGGGCATGGCCAAAGGAGCAGGGCTGGGCTTGAGAGGCAGAGCCAGAGAGGCATGAACTGTTAAACTGATAGCATGTGCCTCCCACCCCACCACCAGGCCTGGTGGCCTCTCTCAGATGTACGGAGTGGATCACCCTGGGCATGGCGGTACCCTTGCCTTTCCTCTAGACCTTGTAGCATGGCGCAGCAGTGTCTCGAGGTCTTGCTATATAATTCAGGGTGCTTTAAGCCATGAAACCTCCAGTAACTGTGAGCAAATAAATCTTTCCTTTCCTAAGCTTGGGTGTTGGGTATTTGTCCCAGCAATGAGAGAAGAGTAACCGAAACATTCAGGAAGCTCAATGACTTTCCAATGTGAAAAATGAAGAGGCATATCAAGACACTATAAAAATCAAACTTCTATGAGACAAAGATGAAGAAGAAATTGTGAAAGCAGCAAGAAAGAATAACTCAGGGCCAGCCAAATAGCTCAGCGAATTAAAACACCTGCAAACAGGTGCAGGGACCAGGGGTTCGATTCCCAGGCCTGCCATGCTGGCCCCGTCCTCAGAGCACACTGAAATGGAAATTGAGACTGGGCGTGGTGGAATGCACCTGTAATCCCAGCTCTTGGGAGGCTGTACACAGGCAGATCACTATGAGTTTGATCTAGTAGTGAGACCCTGAATACCCTATAGACCCTTCTCTAAAATACAAAAAGAAAAATAACTCATCATATACAAGGGCTCCTAAGTACAGTAGTATATCTACATTTCTCATCATAAAATCTGAAAATCAGAAGGAAGGGGGCTGATGTATGCAAACAGAAGACAGACAGTGTTACTAAGACTCTTATACCAGCAAAACTATCACTCAGAAGGGAGAACTGAGTCTCGCTTTGTGAAGAGCACTTGCCTAATATGTTCCCACTGGGAAGAAGGGGCCCAAAAAAAAAATCAGTGAAGGAGAAATTAAGATATTCCCAAGTAACTGAAGGCTAACGGAGCTCTGTATTATTAGGTCTACCCTGCAGGGAGAATAAAAAGACAACACAGAAACTTGCAAAAAGTAAGTGGGGAGTAACTGGAAGGCATATGAAGAAATATAGATCTCAAGAGAGGTGAATATAATGTCAGTTATAAACTCTAATGGACCATAATCTCAGTTTTTACCCCAACTTTTTGTTTTCTATATGATTTAAGAGAATAACACATTGAAACTTGGTTTAAATACTAATAATATTATAACTTTGGACTATAACTCCATATTTTGCTTTCAGTACATTTTATGAGAACAATTATTTTTGGTTATGCAGTATGCAAAGATATGATACTGTAGCACCAACATAAAAAAGGAGGTGAAAAAAAGCCTTTGTATGTTTTTGAGGTTAAGCTGATGCAAATCCAAACCTCAGTAACACACTGTCAGAATGTTAAATATAATTTCCATGGTAACCACAAAGAAAATAGCTATAAAATATATACCAAAGAAATGAAAAGGGAATTTTAATGTTTCTTTCCTAAAAAAACAAATAAAACAAACAAACAAAAAGTCTCTCAAAACTACTAAAGAGTAGGGGCGGGGAAGAAAAGTGAAAAAAGTGAGAAAGAAAAAATGGAAACAAAAATGAGGAAGGGAAGAGGGACTGAAGGGAGGGTAGGAGAATGGAAAAAAAAATCAAGTTTTATTGTGTACAGGTAAAAATTCTCTATGATGAATATGATCATCAAAATAAAGATAAATAAATAATACCAAAGACTAATGCAGGAAATGAAGGGGGAGGACCTTATACTGCATACAGAAAACAAAGAGCAAAGACAGAAGTTCCTATTAATAATTCATTTTTTTCTTCCTCTGTTTTTAGTACTGGGAATTGAACTCAGGGAGTAATTTCAAAATTTAGCTAATTTTGGCAATTTTGGCAAATTTAGCCAAAAGAGAATATGGTGTCATACCCCATATGATAAAACAGATTTTAAGGCAAAAACCTAACAGAAGACAAAGAAGGTCATTATAGACATAAGGTTTCATCTAGCAAGGTTCCAAACTATTAAGGACAACAGTAAAGACATTCCTACAGACTTACTAACAGACTATTTAAGTATATGAAGCAAGCCCAGGACACCTTTAATGTGAGCATTCAGGAGACTGGGCAGTCTAGGCTACATACGGAGTTCTAGGACCGCCTGGAATATGAAAATACGCATACACATATACACATGTGCATATACATATATATACTGCTTTATGAGAACATTATATATACTGTAAAAATGGACAGAAGTTAAGGCAGAAGCAGTTCTACGATATCAGAAGACTTCAACACTTTCACTCAGTAATGGATGGGACAGCCAGGCAGAAGGTAAGCAGGAAAAAAAGACGAGCCACACAAACCAACAATCTCACTTAAACATAACATATAGGCGCAGCTCCAAGAAAGCACACACCCTTCACAATCAGGTATTCTTTAAGAGAGATAATGTTCACAACACAAATTAAGTCTCAGAATAGTTTTTTTTTTTCATTTACATATTTGGTACAGAGTCTCACTACATAGCTCCAACTTGCAGTGGTCTTCCTGTTTTCAGCCTC
The DNA here is from genome assembly GCA_004027915.1 of Capromys pilorides. NCBI lineage: Eukaryota > Metazoa > Chordata > Mammalia > Rodentia > Capromyidae > Capromys > Capromys pilorides. The sequence goes on along the minus strand of PVKN010013784.1, from coordinate 4,656 downwards.
CCAGAAATGGGTTTACAGGCATGCGCCATGACATCTGGACTCAGTTGCCAGCTGAGTGTGCCCCGGGGGTAGGGCTGGTGCGGGACCAGGGGCATGAGTGACAGGGATCGAACCCTCATCCCTGCACTTGCCAAAGCAGGTGCTTAGTCCGCTGAGCTATCTTGTCACCCATTTGAATAGTTTTTTAAAAGACGTATGTACAAAGTATCTTCTCAAAAAAAATTTGAAATTAGAAATCTGAAAACTCCACAGTTTTTAATTGGAAGTTAAACAATATTCTTAATAGCACAAGTAAAAAATCAGGAAGGAAATTTAAAGATAAATAAGAATCAAAATAAAGTGTTCATGGTAGTGCACACCTGTAATCTCAGTGTTCAGGAAGCTGAGGGAGAGGATCTCAGCGAGTCTGAGGTCAGCCTGGGTTGTACAGTAGGATCCTGTCTCAAAAAAACCCCAGTAAGACAAAGAATGAAAATGTAACATACCAAAATTAGGGGATGCAGTCAAAGCAGTGTTAAAAAATAAGATATTTATCTAGAAATGTTTTCACTTTAAAAAAAATTCTCAGAGGGCCAGCCAAATAGCTCAGTGGATTAAAGCGCATGCAAACAGGTGCAGGGGCCAGGGGTTTGATCCCTGGGTCTGCCATGCTGGCCCTGTCGCTGGGGCATGCAGAGATAGCAATCCCAGCTCTTGGGAGGCTGTAAACAGGTGGATCACTAAAAGTCCGATCTAGTAGCGAGACCCTGAACACTCTGTAAACCCTTCCCTAAAATACAAAATAAGAATAAGAATAAGAATAAGAATGATCTCAAGCCAGGGATTTAGCTCAGTAGTGCAGCATCTACTCTGCAAGGTCCTAAGTTTGATTCCCAGTACCCCATAACAAAAGAAGATCTCATATCAACAATCTAATCTTACCATTTAAGAAGCTTTTAAAGGAGTGTCATTTTAAGCCTAAATCCAGAAGGAAGGAAATAATAAAGACTAGGGCAAGATAAACAAAACCAAAAATACAAAAGCATTAAGAAAATCAAAATCAATAAAAATGGGTTTTTTGAAAAAAATTAATGAAACTGGCAAACTGTTACTTTAGAAAGAACACAGAAAAGTCAAATTAATAAAATCAAAATTGACAATGCTATGGCCAGCCAGAGAGCTCAGCAGATTACAGTGCCTGCTTAGGCAGATGCGAGGACCAGGTTCGAGCCCTGGCTTGCTGTGTCAGTGCTGGCCCCACCCCCAGGACATGCTGAGACAGCAAATAACACTGGGCATGATGCATGCCTGTAATCCCAGCACTTGGGAGGCTGAAAACAGGAGGATCGCTATGAGTTTGATCTGTATAGTGAAACCCTGTAGACAATGTACTAAACACATTAAAAAAAAAAAAAAGGCAGCGCTGGGAAGGCTGAAAACAGGAGGATCACGAGTCTGACCTGTGTAGTGAGACCCTGTACCACTACACAGTGGTACAGGTATTTTTTCATAAATGAAAAAATAAGTAAATAAATAAAATCAAAATTGAAAGTGGGGACATAACTATTTTCAGAAACTAAGAGAACTGTAAAGATGGTGCACTGAAAACTGGTTATACCAACAGTGGAAAACTTAGGCACAATAAACAAGTTTCTAGGAACATGATGCCTACCAAGACTGAGTAACAAACAAAATTTGAATAGATTCACAGCTAGTTTGAAATTGTTGATTACCAACTCAGTAATCAATAATATTCCTTTAAGAAAAACCCTGTATCTGCCAGATTCGTTGGTGAATTCACAAAGCGTATAGAAAGCTAACATCAATCCTTTTCGACCTCCCAAGACGGCCGAGGAGGCAACACTTCCCGACTCGTGCTGTGGAGCCAGCGTGGAGGTACAGCTAGCACTGCCTAACGATGGGCTAGAGGGCACCACATCCCACTAGCTGGGATCAGAGAGACGACTCTGGAAGTACGAGTCCTCTGCCTCCTTTCCCAGCTGGGTTTGCTCCAGGTCACAAAACTAATGTCACCTGCCCTACCTGTTCCCCATACCCACTTTTCCCAACTTGAGCCTTGTGCTCTTCCACCCCCATACCTCAGGCTGGTCCCTCCCAGACCCCAGCCTTTCTATTGTGTGTGTGTGTGCAGCTACCTCACTGTTGTTCCACTTATCCACTGCTACCTCTCTGCAAAAGGACTGACTCTGCCATCCACTTCTGTGTTCTGTCTTAACACAGACCTGCATGCCCTCCACTGACTTACACTTTCCTGACATCTTTTCCACCTCTATTCAGACAGAAGCAGGCAGGCGGCAAGGTTATCCTCTACTCTAGGATAGCCTAAGACGCGCACTGCACAAAAGTGCTGGATTTGCTTCTATAATACTTACAGAGCTCCCCACATCTAGAGGGAAAACAAGGGTGAACCAGGGGAAGGCACCGCTGAGAGTTCCAGGAGCCCCCAGCATGCCATCTGCACTTACCTGAGAAGATGTTCTTGAGGTTCTCCACAGCCGCAGCCAGCTGGCTGTGCTGCACCACCGCATCCTTCACATCCTTGAGGCTCTCGATGGTATTGATGCTCTGCCTCCAGTCCTTACTGACATCAGCCAGTGACTGTTGGATGTCTTTGACATCATTAAGTGCATTGTGGAGCTGGCTTAGGCCTGTACGCACCCCATCCAGCTGAGACTGGATTGCAGCCTAAGGTGAGACACCATGTAGGTGGTTTGTCAACAACAGAAAAAAGAACAAATTTAAGGATTTACTTGATTCCTATGGTAATTTTTTCTTTTGTTGTTGCCTGGCAACAGAATAACTTTAAAGCTACAGTGTGTCTATTCTATGGACAGACATAAATAAACACATGGCCCCATAGCCCTACTGAACACAGTGTCAAGCCCCTGACCAGCTCCACATCTATGGATTCTGTGCCCTAGCCATGGCTACCGCCCATTCCGAGCCAGCTCTGCATTTTGTTTCTCTTCTGCATGGGGCTGCAAAAGCGACAGTCAACCCATGGACTTGATTTTGGACAAGGCCTAAGTCCAGCATAGAAGATCTGACTGGACTTCATCTAATTTCCCTTAGGACATTGAAGCTACTTCATTTCTTAAATGAAAAACATGGAGACACAGACATGATTATCAAACAACCCATCTGATCAAAGAGACCAATGCCCATGAGACTAAGTAAGCATGCAGAGTTGGATGATGCAGGGAGAAACAGGCCAGAACTGCTAGTCGCAAGAAAAACACATGTTGGGGTAAAAAACAAAACGAGTGTGGGGCTTTCCATTTTGGAAAGGAGTTGATCATGTGGAGAGTCACAGAACAGCTCTATGTGGCTTCACTCTAGGACTGAAACTGTTACAACGGTGATTGGGTGAGACAGCCATGGGAGACAAACTAAGAAGGTGAGGGCTTGACTTGATCCCCAGAGATCCCTGAGAATTTCAAGTTCAGGCCGGGAAAGCACACTTGGCCTCCATTCTGAAGATTGGTTCAAGGGATCTGACTTTCAGAGGTGGCTGGATCAGAAGGTGATGGCACCGAGTCCAGCAGACTACTTCAGCCCCTACCGACTCCATCCAAAGGGGAACAGTGGTCTGAATGTGTACCAACATTAGCAGAGACCAGTGTTAGCTTGGACGGTCGGTCGCAATACACTGGGCACACAGCAGGGAACCTTGCAAACAGAGATCATTAGAGAACCCCACAGAATGCAAAGAGGGCAGAGAGGAATGTGATTTGCTGAATTCTAAAGACTATAGGTTCTGGAAGAAAAATGCCATTTGGAAAGACAAAAGAAGTTTTTTTCCTCTTCTTTTGACTCAATTTTTTTCTTTTTTCCCTAATGAGTTTTTTATTTTGTGGTTTTTGGTGGTGTTTATAGTTTTATCTTTCATTTTCTTTTTCTCTTCATTCTTAATATTTTCTCTTTTCTCTTTCAACTTTTCTTTTTCTCTTTTCTCTTTCAACTTTTTTTTTTTTTTTTTTCCTGTATTTAGGACAGGGTCTACAAGATCTCACTACATAGATCAGACTGGTAGTGACATTCTTATTTTCAGCTTCCCAAGTGCTGGATTACAGGTGTGTGCCACCATGCCCAGTCTCAATCGCCATTTCAGTACACTCCCAGGCGGGGCTGGGATGACACGCCAGAGATTGGACCCTGGCCGCTGAGCTCTGCCTAAGCAGGCAATTTAGTCCACTGAGCTATCAGGCAGGCCCTCGACTTATTCTCTTATTACTTTTTTTTTTTATCACTTCTAAAAACAAAATGCTTTTTGTTATTTTTTATTATTTACATTTTTCAATACAATAGTATTGTATTGCTTTTATACAATACTATTCATTTCCTTTTACTCTTAAATCCTTTATTTCAGTTTTATTACCTTTATTCCATTACTTCATTTCATTGCTTAATTTTTCTAACTCTACTTTTTCTTCCAAATTTCCCAAAACCTCTATCCTTACTTGTATAACCATTAAGTTTTATGAATCTTTAGATCATTAATTTTATCTTTTGATGGTTGATCACTGTTCTATTGTTAAAGGGGATAAATCTGTTCTATTGAGTAGATATTTAGTATATATCAATATTTGGTTTGTCTTAAGAGTTAGTACTGGTAGGTTCTGGCCTTAGTATAAATTGCTAAAATCACAATGGTGG
>PVKN010013783.1:0-19541 GCA_004027915.1 Capromys pilorides | reverse complement strand
AAAAAAAAAGAGGAAAAGAAAGAAAGAAAATGTGGTTGCCAGTGAGATAGCTCAGCAGGCTAAAGTGCCTGCTTAGGCAAGCTTAGGCAAGCATAGAGACTGCTGTTCGATCCCCAGCACCATGTGCTGCGCCAGGCTGAGCCTGGCCACACACAGAAAAAAATAAAATAAAATACAGTGGCAATATATGACAAACGTTGTTGTTTCTAACAAAAGCCTGAGCCACCTCTCAAAAACCCTGTGGGCCAACGATTTTCTTGAGACTCACTCTGTCCAAGCTCAACAGGAAAGCAATGGTTTCTGCTATAAACTAGAGATGGTTTCAAATTGGGCTTTTCCAAGAACTGCATCTGACATTCACTTCTCAGAGATTAAATTCTAATGTTTGAATGTGGAAGGGGGGAGCTACATTAAACCTCACAACCCAATCCCACTTTCACGCAAAAAACACAAAACAAATCCTCAATACATTCCCTCAAGATTTTTTGAGTGCCTGGTGTATTCTAGGTATCATGGGTAGAGATAAAAGGTCTTTAAAACTGACCACTGGGAAGATAAATGAGTAAAGTGGTGGAGAATGAAGCACGTGTGGGAACTTCAACCGAGACTTCAGGGGACAGACAGCACACACTGGGAGGGTGGCGGAGAGACAAAGAAGGGCACTGAAGGAGGAATAGAGGAGGCCAGACGACAGGGCAGGAGGCAGCTCGTCACACAAGGCAGCCACAAATGCAAAGGGGTGGGGTGAGCTCTGAGGTCTGCAAAGAGGAGAGAGCTGACCAGGCAGCAAAGGGCAGATATGGCTCGGGAAGCAGCAGAAAGCCAGGTGGGGACACTAGGCTCTTATGGTTAGCTGGGAGGGAATGCGGCCCACGAGATCGAAGGCACAGAGAGCTGCTGGAGTGACCGGCGTGACCACAGCTGGATTTGTGGAAAGATGACCTCAGCAGCCTTGTGGGGAACGCTCTGGAGGCTGGCGAACCTGCCACTGGGGTCCAGAAACCAGTCACCCAGGCAAGAACGACAGATGCAGGTTCGGAGGGGAAGTGACCCAGGAGGAGCACAGAGTAAGGCTGACCACCAGTGGACCGCGTGGATGTGGGAGGACCTGGAAGTGCCGGGGATGGCAGAGGGGACATGGACCTGCGCCTGGGTGGAGATTACTGCAGCAGGTCAGGAAGCTCTTTCTGGACAGACACAGCTCAGGGGCATTAATCGGACAGTCCGACGTCAGCTAAATAAATAATGAGGAAGAAGGACTTGGGGCCAAACAGTAACTGTGACCAGAAAGTCCTTAACAAATGGAGAACCCAGGGTCCAGAGAGAGAGCCGAGAAGAGGCTTCTGAGGCAGGGCACACAGAGCACAGAGCCAGGACGCCCAGCTGAGAGCAGGAAACAAAGAAGCTTCCCAGCGGAAATGTGCACTGCTCTGCACTACAGCAAAGCCCGCGAAGGAATCAATGGCTTCCACAGGCTTCAGAGCCTGGCTGACTGTCAGGGAGAGCCTCACCACAGTCATTAACACTCGCCAATCCCTCTTGACCCGTGGCAGCACAGACTGACTATACCACTTACGTGGCACTTTTCAGGCCTTCAACAATCACACTGAAGCCCTCTTGATGCAAGAGGCTGGAAAAAAAAATGTGTAATGCGTTGCAGCGTCCTAGAATCTAGAACTCGGGTGCAACACAGCCAGCCAGAGACAGGACAGGCAAGGCAGGACGGCAGGCAAGGCAGCACTGTTGGTCCAGCTCAGCACATGGTTTTTAAGCCCCGCCCCAGAGGGCAGGAGCTAGGCGGGGTTTCTGGGTGAACAGAAAAAGCGAGGCGCGCACCGGGAGGTCCGGCGAGGCAGGGGCCTTTGTGAATTTGCCTCTGCATCCCAGCACCTCCCAAAGCCTATTAGGCTTGTCAACACAGCCCAGAGCCACTGCATGGAGACTGGCTCCTTCAGGTGCAGGAAGGGGCTACAGCTTCAGGAGACAGCTGTGCTGGAGATTAAAGGAACAGAAGGGATTTCCTATACATATGGAGACCTGACTTTCCTGTTTATGCACCTTCTCATCCAAGCCTGGCTCCTAGAGTCACTCGGATCTTGGCAGTGATAGAGAACACGGCCTTGCGCTAGCAGGGAAGTGAGGCGCAGAGAGATGGGGCAGCAGAAAGACCACTTCTGGTCTCCATTAACCCAGGTGTATTTGCTCCGTGACCCTGCTCTGTGCTATATATAATCTACACCAGGATATTTTCTTTTTTTTAATGTATTAGTACAGGTTTTCACTGCAGAATGGACTTGTAGTGATCCTTCCTGTTGTTCATCCTCCCAAGCACTGGGATTACAGGTGCACGCCACTATACCCAATCTCAGTCAATGCCTCAGCATGCCCCCAGATGTGGGGCCAACAAAGTATGCCAGGGATCAAACCCCTGGCCCCTGCATCTGCCTAAGGAGGCACTTTAATCTGCTGAGCTATCTGGCCAGCCAGTGTTTTCTATTAGGATATTTTTAAAGGTAACAGTGGTAAACTGCTTTTCCCTCCCCCTAATTGCTCATTATAAAACAAGTTTTTGTATTGTTAAAGAGATCAGGGCCAGCGAGATAGCTCAGCAATCTAAAGCACCTGCTTAGGCAAACTTAGGCAACCACAGAGACCACAGCTCAATCCCAGGCACCACATGCTACGCCACGGCAGGCTGAGCTAGCCATAATACAAATAAAGTTTTAAAGAAAAGGATCAACTTAACTACAGAAAAGAATAGCAAAGGCAGACAACAAGCTGGTAACAAGAGAATAACGAGACTGAAAAGACTGCCAGAAGACAGAAGGTGCCAAACACAGGACTCCTCATGGTCCTTAACAAACATGACCTTAGCTGGTGACAAATTACTGTAACTAATGCACCCTTAGCCACTTGGAGGCCCCATTCCTGAGCACTACCCAGGAGCTGGGCCAATTAGAACTGGAGAGCAAAGGTGTCCGGGCAAGATACCTGCTGACCAGGAAGGGAAGTGCGGGCCACACACTGGAAAGCCCAGTGTCCTGAAAATTCAACCCTAGTCTGGGCAACTGAGAAACTTGGAGAGACCCTCATTTAACACTAAGGGGGGCCGGAGAGACAGCTCAGTAGAGGAAGTATTTGCCCAGCAAGCACAAGGTCCTGAGTTCAATCCCTGGTACCATAAAAAATAAAATTAAGGGGGAAGAGGGCACAGATGTAGCCCAATGCAAGGGCCCCAGCTTCTATCCCCAGTAATGCTAAAAAATAAAAACTAAAATTAAAAAAGATGCTAGCTACAATTAATAGCAAATATGAGGATTGCTACACGCATAGATTTTTACTGTTCTCACAATAAAAAATAAGGGAGGAAATGTATGTAGGGGTTGGCCTGACCTTGTCACTCAACAGTATTCACATCATCAATGTACAGACAAATATGTACAATTTTTATTTTTGCAAATTACACAAATGCATAGTGAGAAAAAAAATTACTTCAAATAAAGCCCAGGCATCAGGGTAGCGATGCAGTCGTGCATTCCTACAATCTCAGCTGTGGCCAAGGCAGCCAAGGCAGGAGGACTGCCACAGATCCAGGGCCCACCTGGAATACACAGCAAACCCTGACTCAAACAAAAAAAGACACTGATCAAAGAGCCTGTTTCAGGACAGGCCAAAACTCGGTGGATTAAAGTGCCTGCTTGCTGGGGTGCCTGCTGGTCCTGCCCATGGGGGCACACCAAGACAGCCACTGAGACTGGGCATGGCAGCACATGCCTGTAATCCCAACTCTTGGGAGGCTGACCACAGGTAGATCACTAGGAGTCTGATCTACATACTGAGACCCTATAAACCTTGTACTAAAACATATTTTAAAAAAGACCCTATTCTGCTAACCTGGGGCTGCAGAGCAGAGTCGTGGCTCTGCCCACTGCAGCACAACTGCTGTGCATGAACCGCACCTGCGCACGCAGTTTCTCATTTATGCCCAACAACTCGCCAACTAAACATCATTGCTTGCCATGTAGAATAAGTTTAGAAGGAGCAGAGGGAACACGGCATGGCAAGGACTGGAACACAGGCTGGGCCACTGCGAAGCCCAGGTTTTCCAGCCAAGCCATAAGGCTTCCTTCGCCCAGAAAGCACCTTCCCAGACAAACGGAAGTTCCCCGTCTCAGAGGTACAGACACTGCAGGGCTTCGGGTCTAGAGGACCACACAGACCTTACACCTCACCAGGACACAGCGCAGCCCCACTGGGGCGGGTGAACAATGAATGGGGTTCTCAGAGGACATGAGGACACATTCTACCCACTGCCAGTGTCTCCAGGGTGCCTAGGCTGGGCTGTTACTCCTGGGCCCACATGACCCTCTGCCTCAGCCTCAAGTAGCTGGGACTAGAAGCAACCGACTCTGTGCCCAGACTGTGGGGGGCTGTATGCCCAGAGCCCCAGTGGCCAGCCCTGTGCTCAGGAGTCAGGCGGGGAAGGCTTACCTGGCTTACAGCCTGTCTGCAGAGTATCTACTGTGTCTGTTGTGCAGAATACTACTCACACTCTGCTCCTTCAGCTCCACAGCCTTTGCTCTCTCTACAAAGCAGGTGAAGAAAAATGTAGCCAATGTGGGAAACTAAGGCAGGAGGATCACAAGTTGAACCCAGCTTGGGCAATTTAGCAAGACCCTGTCTGCAAAATTTAAAAGGGCTGGGTTGTCACTCAGTGCAAAGGTCTTGAGTTTGAACTCCAGTACCAGAAAAAAAAAAAGAAAAATGAGAGATAATATCAGCTCTATACATGGGGGCTTCCAGATTTCTGCTTTCCACAAAATTAAAATAGGCCAATGGATGATAAGTTGACTGATTCATAAAAATCCATCAATTTTTGAGCTACAATTAAAAGATAAAAACTGAGTGACCTTAACGTAACAAAACTGTTAGGGCTGGGGAGATAGCTCAGTGGTCTAAGCACCTGCCTGGCAAGCGCAAGGACCCAAGTTCAAGGACCAAGCTTTGATCCTGAGTACCACATGCCATGGTGGCGCATGGTGGCGCATGCCGGCGCATGCCGGCGCATGCCTATAATCCCAGCACCGGGGAGGCTGAGACAAAAAGATCACTACCAATACAAAATGGGTAGTAAGACCCTGTACCAAATAAATATTTTTTTAAAAAAATTTAAAAACATTCTTATGTAAGCAGGTTCCTCAAAATTTAGAAAGCTGAAAAGTCCTATTCTAGATCAAACAGCAACACTTCAGGGTCAGGAAAACCCTGAAGTGGAGGTCTTCACCTACCTCACAGAAGTGCTTTCAAAAATGGGTAACCACCAGGCATGGTGGCACAGCAATGTGCTCTCAACACACACGAGGTTGAGACAAAAGGATCACAAATTCAAACCGAGACTGGCCAACTTGGCGACACCCTGTCTCAACATAGAATAAACACAATAGGGCTGGGGTGCACCTCAGTTGCAGCACAACCCTGGGTTTGGTCCCCACTGGTACAATCAATCAGGGAAATGCTAGTGCATCCCTGTAATCCCAGCACTGGGGAGGCTGAGGCAGGAGGATCCTTGCAACTTGGAAACAGCCTGGGCTACAAAGTGAGCTCAAAGCCATCCTGAAAAGCTGTATAGAGACTCTGTCTCAAAAGACAAAACAAAACAATAACAAAAGGGCTGGGGAGATAGCTCAGCTGCATAAGCACCTGCCTAGCAAGCACAAGGTCCTGCGTTTGATTCCTGGTACCAAAACAAAATTAGCACAACTTCTCAAATTCTCCTAATGATTATAAATGCACCATATACCAAAGCTTTCCTACCCTACTCTACAATAAGCTCTTCTAAATAGCCTGAGACCTGCTTGCAAAGGCAAAGACAGCCAGATGTGGTGGCGCACACCTGTACACTCAGGCCAAGGTAAGACTTCCACAAGTTCAAGGCCAACCTGGGCTACACATGCATTCAAGAACCACACAGTCCTGCAGACTGTCACACATGGCCTGACAAATGCAACACGGAAGTTTACCTCCAAAGTCACATACAGCACACCACAGGCCTCGGCTGTGTAGGCCCCATGTAAAATTGTTACCAAAAGCCCAGAAGGAAAGATTCCACTGTTCACCAGTCCTATAAGGTCCTGACAAATAGAAGTGGGCTCCACAGGACTACTGGACATTGTCCCAGCAGTTTATCAGGAAGCAAAGGAATGAAAACAATGACTTGCAAGAAGAGAGGGTGGGGAAACCGATGCTATGGAAATAAGCATTTTTAACAGCCACTCAGCAAGGCAGACTCTTTCTCCTCCCCTGTAAACCTAGTACCCTGGAAAGCTGAGGCAGGAGGATCAGAAGTTTGAGCCAAAGGTGAGCAACTAGGGCCGGCGAGATGGTTCAGTGGTCTAAAGCGCCTGCTTGGGAGGGCTCAGGCAACTGCGGGGACTGCAGTTCGATCCCCAGCACCACATGCTGCGCCAGCGCCACCACCACGGCAGGCTGAGCCAGCCACAAAATGAATAAATAAAGAAACAAACAAACACAACAAGCAAACAAATAAATAAATAAATAAATAAATAAATAATTTAAAAAAAAATAAAGTAGAAATGCTTTAAAAAAAAAGGTGAGCAACTAAAACAAATTAGCTAAATCCTGTCCTAAAATAAAAAGTCAGAAAAAAAATAAAATAAAAATAAAAAGTCAGGCTGGTCAATGTATCAATTATTATGAATGCACTACTAATGTGTTTTGAAACTATCATATTGTTATTTCTTATTAAAAATTAAAAAAATAAAAAATAAATAAAAATTTTTTAAAAAGTCAGGATGGGCCTGGTGGCGCAGCACTTGGGAGGCTGAGGCAGAAGAGTCAATGTGAGTTGAGACCAGCCTGGGATACAAAAGTGAGCTCAAGGCCAGCCTGAACTGCCCAGTGAGACTGTCTCAAAAAGACAAGAATAATAATTAATTAATTAATTAATTAATTAATTAATAAAAGTCAGGATGTAGCTCAGTGCAAAGATCATGGAGTTAAATCCAGAACACAGCATCACCATGGGGTGGGGGTTGGGGGGTAGGGGGAAGAAAAATGGAGACACAAATTGAAAAGCGCTCAAAACCTTGAAGGTTCCAACAGCACTGTGACAGGGCTCATTGGCCAAAAATACCAAGCCAGGCCTTCAGTAGTAGAAACCTCAGGTGCTCTGCCACAGCCCAGGCCCCATACAACTCTCGGAAGACAGGACAGCAAGCAGAGCCCCCAAGAGCTATGTCTACAGGGGAGCTGAGGTCAGGGAAGCAGAAGGAGGCTCTGACAGACTGCAGAGACCCTCGCGCCCTGAGGGAAGGCAGCTGCCGGTCAGGCACCCCAGGTCCACGGATCAAGCACGGCTCCCGGTGCTTCCCCAACAGGTGCTCTGCTAGGTGTGGCACAGGGAACGAGATGTGAGGATCACAGGCAGAGCAAACAGCAGTACAGCACAGACTCAAGTCCTCAGGCAGGGGAACAGGACCGGGATGTAGGTGGGCCACGGGGGCTGGGGGCAATTAAGGGAGCACGGGGTGGCCAGGGTGGGCAGCAGGACCAGCTCCCCAGGCCTTGAACACCACACACCACTCCCCTTAACTCTGAGTAAGCTGTAAGAAAACAGATGTACAGTTGAGGCCCTGGTGTTGCTAAGTCAGACATGAGATTAAATACTATAAGATTTGTCTTATGAGAAATCCAAAGTCTAAATAATTTAAACATTAGCAAAATAAAAGATAATAGGAAACAGATATGGCTTGGTAGAGGGGGCGCTTGGTTATGTGTGCACATCCCCCAAAGCCTCCTGTAGCTCCAGGTGACTGGATCTAAAGTGTGAGATTAATTCACGGTGCAGTGCTACGATGAAGAAGAGTGGGTGCTTACTACATCGGTGCACTGGTCGGCTTGGCACTGCCCTAACTCAGTAGCCAGGACAGACAGACACCTGTCTTGCTCCTTGTTGCTTTGCTACCTTTTGCCTGTACTAAACACTTTGTCCTCTGCAAAGCCCTGTTGCATTGTGCCATCCTGCCTCACAGCCAGAAAATTATGGCCTGAAATCTCTCAAACCGTGAGCTAAATAAACCCTTCCTCCCTCAGCCTATGAGTGTTGGGCATTTTGTCTCAGCAATGAGAGAAAAGTAACTAAGACAGATAGGGAGATTTGGGGACAAGGACAGGTGGAGCAGGGAGGAAAGCAAGAGGGGAAGTAAGGAGGACCAGGGTTCACCACACATACGCACCAATTTCTCACAACAGAGGTATTTATTATGTATTGCAAAACACATACTGCCAGGAGTAGTGGCACACACCTGTAATTCCCGCACTTGGGAGGTTGAGGCAGAAAGACTGCCTTGAGTTTGGACCAGCCTGGGCTACATAAGCAAATGCAAGGCCAGTCAGTCTGCACTACACAGTGAGAACCTGCCTCAAAGAATAAATAAAAAATAAACCTAGTAAGTGGGAAAAATGTTTTAAAAAATTAAACTTAAAAAAGAATTTAACTCACCCCCAAATAGTAAACAGCTTCTCAAAAAAAAATTAAAACTACACAGTCATTGTTCAGAAAAGCTGAGCCCAAGGAGCAAAGCTGTCCCCTGGCACCCAGTGGAGGGAGGGTCTGGAGCAGGCCATCTGGCCAGATGGGTGGCCACTGAGTCCCAAGGACAGGGCTGTGCAAGCCAAGGTGACACAGCACAGGGGCGCTGTGAGGCGCTCCAAAAGCAGATGCTGACTCATGGTCAAGCTGCTCCAGGAGACAGCCGCACCTCCGAGGGGAGCAATTTCCTCTCCAGTCCTGTATTACTCATGTGCAGACCACTCTCCCCTAAGAATACCCACAGCGCGTGGTCACCGCATGCAGAAGTTTAGAGCTGGCACAGAACGGAAAACTGTATCTCCCACTTCCGACTGTATCACATGAAAAGCGCCGCTTCTAACTTCTTCCAACCTTTCCCATTCACCAACTGGGAAAACAGCTGCCTGGCCCATTTCAAAGGGGAAGAGACTATCAAATTCTCTAAGGATACATCAGCCACTGAGAAAAGCAGTTCAAGCCCTGTGGTGGTAACTGCCTGAAATCCCAGCTACTTGGGAGGCTAAGGCAGGAGGAACACAGGCTGAAGGCCAGCCTGGTGATTTAGCAAGATCCTATCTCACAATAAAAAATAGAAAGGTCTGGAGATGTCGCTCAAAGGTCTATAGATCAATCTCAGAGAAAACCAAGTCGATAAGCAGTAAAAACACTCCTGACAGACTTCCCTGCGTATTTCCTTCTTCCTCAACGCCACCTCGGTCCAAACACTTAACATTTCCGTATTCTCTTAGAGCCTAAATTATGGAATAAGCAGTCTGCAGACAGGCACAAAACAAGGCAAGCCAAGGCAAATCTGTGAAAGCTGAAGAGAAACAACATAATCCTGAAGAAAATGGCTAACAGAACTCTCTGGAAAAAGTAGTAACACCATTGAGCCCTTTAAAAGTCCTACAGCCCATTCCTGAGAGGATAATGAACAAAAGGACTGGTGAGGGGAGTTCATAAAGCTATCTGTGTGAGCCAGATGTGGTAGCACATGCCCCTAATCCCAGCACTTGGGAGGCTCTGAGGCAGGAGGATCAAGGTTAGCCTGAGCTACAAGGGGTTTTCAAGGCTGGCATGAATCACAGAGCAAAACTCTCAAAAAAAAAAAAAAAGGTACTTGCGTTTGCCTGAATACAAAAGTAGAGAGTGGTGCTGTGTTTGAGGGAACAGAGGGACCAGCCCTGTGCTATACTCCAGCCAATGCCAAGGGCAAGGCTTCCAAAAGGAGGACAACAGGTAGACCACTACAAACGCACAGCAGAGAAAATCTGAGGGCTGTGTGCACCCACCAAACTCAGGAATAATAAAAATGAACAGGAGAGGAAACGGCACTTAAAACTCAGGGCTATGGATACGCACAAAGAGTTTAAACTGGTTGAGTTTTGTTTCTTTCCAGTGCTTCCTCTTATTATCCCTAGACCTGTCCTTTAGGAGGAAATGCAAAAATGTGATTTTTACCAATGGTTAGCAAAACCTGCTCAACCTACCAGAGTTAAGAAAGGTTTTTTAATGACTCGCTATGTAAAGCTAGTCGAAGTTTACTCTTAAATTCATCTTCATCTAACAAAGTGATGCATGGTGTAGTTATCACTATCTTCTTTCCATAACCAAAATAATTTAGTCTGAGATAAAATACTTGTGCTCTGGCAGGTACAACACTGAGGCAAATTAGAGCCACACAAGGAAAGTCCTTCCTGCCCCCATAGAGAATGTTTTTTGTTTTTTGTTTTTCTTGCAAAAGAGGGGCAGAGAAGGGAAGAAACAGCAGAGACCTACAATGCAGAGACAGGGCATACAAAGCCATCTGTATTGCCATCTCCTTTGTATTAAGTTGTGAAACCCCACGTTCCCCGGTCTTTCCAAGCAGCTCCTCTTCACGTTGACAGTGCAAAGCTAGGTCCTAGTAGATCCAGTCCTAGCACTGCCACCAACCACAGGACTGGAAAAGGCTTCATTTTTTTAAATGTATTTAGTACAGAGTCTGCAGGGTCTCACTACACAGATTGGACTTGTAATGATCCTCCTGTTTTCAGCCTCCCAAGTGCTGGGACTACAGGTTGGGCACCACCACACCCAGTCTCATTCGCCCTCTCAGCACATCCGGGGATCATGGTCCCTAACTCTGCCTCAACAGGCACTTCAATCCACTGAGCTAAAGGCTTTACTTTTGCCACCTATGAATGACCCAAGCGGGCTGTGATGATGATGCATGCCTATGATTCCAAAGTCCTCAAGGCTGAGACAGGATGATCACAAGTTTAAGACCAGCCTGAGCTACATAAGGAGACCCTGTCTCAAAAAATAAAAATGAGGGGCCAGGGAGATAGCTCCATGGCACAAGTGCCTGACTAGCAAGCACAAGGTCATGAGTTTGAACCCTGGCCCCACAAAAAAAAAAAAAAAAAAAAAAAGAAAGAAAGAAAAGAAAAACGAAACTGCGTGTGCAGACCTTTGGTTCCATTCTCAACAAGGTAAAAAACAGGAGACTACTGGACTCCAGAGGTCTAAGTTTCCCTCTATCTCAAAAACTGCCACTTTTGATGATTCTCTAAGTCTTCCTCCATGCCATACAGAGTTAAGCTTAATTTGCTTCCAGCCACCACCATGTTGAGGTTTGAGACCTCCAAAGGAGACCCAGTTTGCTGATGCTGGCTATTAAAACACAAGAAGGAAAAAAAAAAAAAAAAACTGAGCGGGTTCACCCTCCTCAGTAATCCCAGCACTCTGGGAGACTAAGTCAGAAAAATCACACATTCAAGTCCAACCTGGGCAACAGAACTTAGAGAGACCTCCTGTCAAAATTAAAACTTTACAAAGGGCTGAGAATGTAGATCAAAAGGAAGGCCCTGAGTTCAATCCCAGGTACTGGGGGCAGCCAGAAACCACTTAACTTTAACCCTAGTTCACTTAGAATTGACACTAGGTACTGCAATAATAAAATCAAGATAAAATTACAGCAAACTGAATGCAATATGAAACTATGACAGTTGCAGCGCTGCTTTTTAAAAAAAAAAACAATAAAATAGACGAAGTAATCTTAAATGATGACAGTATCATGTGCCCAAAACCTACAAGCTCTAAAACCCGCACAACTCCTGCCCCTCCCTTTCTCTCCACCCCTTGAGGATGTCTCCCACTCCTCTGGTACCTCAGGGAGGAGCACAGCTTCCAGCGGATCCTCAACTGAGGACATGGGAGGTGAGGGAGGACCGGAGAACAGGCAGAATAGGTTTGTTTCACCTTTTCAGATCTGGTGAAAGCAGACAGATCTGTTTTCACCTCTGGTGATTAAATTATTTAGGTATCAGCCAGCTGATTCCCTTTCTAAATGTTCCACCCGGCTGCAAGTTTGTCTCTTCCTCCACTAGGAGGACTGGACTTCAGGTTGATTTGGGGACTTCAATTCTACGCCAGCAAAAACAAAAATGGGTCCCCAACGACAGGAATACGTTCTGGAAACAAGGGGGCATCCAGAAAGGTCTGGCATTCCGGTTTCGCTTTGAATTACTAGAACTACCAGTAAAGAACACATGCTACAACTTAGAACTTAAAAAATAAAAAGTTAAAAAAGCGGTTCACCTTAAAAGCAAACAGATCATAAACTTCCGGGCCCTACAGCCGGGAGCCTGGGATGAGAAGAGTTTCCTTCGGTAAGGAGCTTTCCCAGCCCCGGCCGCGTCTGGGCCAACGGTGCCCACGCCGTCCAGACCCGGAGGGGAAATGCACAATCAAAATGGAGGAGGGGCGCGGGGAGGCACTCGCCGCGCCAACCTCGTGGCCGCTGCGCAAGGCGCCAAGCAGCCTGCGTGGCCCGCTCTGCCCAGAGCCCGCCCTGCCCAGAGCCCGCCGGCCGGGGCATGCAGAGCCCTTCCGCGCGGCTTCCCCGGGGCGCCCAGGGAAGTTGGAGCCGGTGTGCCGGGGGCGAAGCCACAAGGCAATGGGGGAGCAGGGAAGGCACGGCCGGCGAGCTCCACCCCGCTCCACCTGCAGAAGTAGCCGAGGTGAAGCCAGGACGCTTCTCCTCGGCTCCCCAATAAAACAAAGAAACGCGCTTCTGGGGCGCCCCACGCGCGAGCGGCCCCGGCCCCGGCGCCGCAGAGCAACTTTCTCCTGGCAGCCGCCGGCGCTTCCCTTTTCCATCCACGACCGAAGCCCACATGCTTCTGTCGCGGACGTCACCGACTGCTGGGGCGCGGGCTCCTCCCCGGAGCCCCGCGACCCCGGCTGGGCTGCCCTTCCCCCGGACGCCGCCTGGCGCGCTCCTGCCACGCGCGCTGTCCTCTCCGCCCCGCAGGGCCACGCGTCCGGGCACGGCCAGGGCCGCGGGCGCCCCGGGGGGGCGCGGGGAGCTCCAGTCCCGGACCCAGACTCGCACAACAATAAGCATCTGTGCTGCCGCCCCTCCCCCACGGGACCCTGGGGTGGGTGGGGGCGGGGAGCGCGCCAGCCCCGGGCTCCCGGCCCCGCGCTCCGCAGTCCGCATCCGCCCGCCCCCATCGCGGCGCCCCGGCCAGCGCCCGCCACGCGGTGGCTGCCGCCGGGGACCTGCCCCGCGCCCCGGCCACATGCGCCGCCCCGGCCGGCGGGAGCGCGGCGCCGTCCTACCTTGCCGCTGGCCGTGCCCCCGCTGACGCCGATGAGGAAGGGCTCGCCGCCGCTGGGCTGCTGGTGGTTCTGCAGGGTCTGCTCGCTGTCCCCGGCCATGGCTCGCGCCGCCCCTGCTCGCCGCCGAAGGATCCGACGCGCGCTCCCCGCCCGCGCCCGCGCCCGCGCCCTAGCTGTCCCCTCGCCGGGCTCCTCCTGCCGCCGGGCGCCACCGAGATCTAGGCCACCGCGCGGAGCCGGGGATGGGCTGGCGCTGCCGGAGCTGCCACGAGCCTTGCTCTGCCCGCAGAGGCTGGCGGGTTTACATCCCAGGCCGAGGTCAGCGTGATGCCGCTGCTCCAATCCGCGCGGGGAGCGAGCTGCTATTCGCCGAGGCCGCGGCCTCCGCCCCGCCCGGCCCGGCCCGCCGCCGCCCGAGGTCTCCAAGAAAGGTGTGAGCCAGGGGCTGCCACCCCCACCCACGCCCGATCGGCGCTTTCCCGACGCCCTCCCGAGGCTGTATTTGGGTGTGGGGTGCTGCCACCTTATTTCAAAGAGAAGTTTTAAAAGGGCGGGGGAGGGGGGACTAATAGACCAGATAATGCAGATAATGGACAGGATGCCCCATGTTTCAGGAACAAAATGAGAACAAGCTGGGAATTCAAATAAAAGGGAGTTCATGAGTTAATATGATTTACCATTTATGTAGGCTGAAAACTTCTGTTTTCAAAAAAATGACATTTATTTTTTTTTCCTCCTCCTCATTTGCCCAAAATAGTGTGCCAGCCGCTGGCTTTAGATATTTCCTGTCTTGGAAACCCCCAAGCGCCATTCTGCTTAGCAGGCCTGTCCTCCTTTGACTCCCTAGTGAAAGGTGACTTAAGGGCTTTATTGGAAGCTTGTCTCCCTGGAAAATGAATGCCTTTCCTAGCCATGGGATCTCACATCTGGAATACGGAGGTTTTGAGGAGTTAGGTTTGGTGGGAAGATTAGAATAATGCCACTTTGATCCATCAATACCTTTAGCTGAACTTGTTGTTCAGAGATTGGCAATCTGTCACTTGTCTAGGAGGACAGTACCAGCTGGTGACTCAAGCCACATTTGTGTTCTCATTCACGTGTATGGGCCAGTTACAATCTCCTGTGCCTTTATGTGCTGTTCTGTTGAATGGACATGATAAACAGCCCTTGCTTGTTTTCAGATGCAGTCTCCCTACTCTGATCCTCCTGCCTCATCCTCCCAGCCTTCTACTGGAATTACAGGCATGTAGCACCACGCCCAGTTTAATAATGGCCATTTTCTTTTTTTTCTTTGTGCGACAGGGTCTCACTATGCAGTTCACGCTGGCATTCAGCTCACTTTTGTAGCCTAAACTGGTCTCGAACTCATACTGATCCTCCTGCCTCCGCCTCCCAAGTGCTGGAATTACAGGTGTGTGCCACCACACCCGGCTCTAAAATAATACATCTTTTTTTTTTTTTTTTTTTGGTGGTACCAGGGATTGAACTCAGTACCTTATGCTTGCCAGGCAGGCACTTATTCCACTGAGCTATCTCCCCAGCAAGTGAATGTATTTTTTGTTTTTATTTTTATTTATTTTATTTATTTATTTATTTATTTATTTATTTATTTATTTATTGGTCTTTTTGAGACAGGGTCTCACTATGCAGTTCAGGCTGGCCTTGAGCTCACTTTTGTAGCCCAGGCTGGTCTCGAACTTGCACCCATCCTCTTACCTCAGCCTCCCAAGTGCTGGGATTACAGGCACGCGCCACCATGCCCGGCCCCTCCCCAGCAAGTAATGGCCATTTTCAACAGATTTTTGGTGACGTTTAAATGAATCATTATGCCCCGTCCTGATGGTGCAGGCCTATAATCCCAGCATTTGTGAAGCTGATGTGGGAGGATGGCTGTGAATTGCAGGCCAGCCTGAGCTACATAATGAGTTCAAGAATTATTATGCGTAAAATTCTTATACTAGTGCTTGTTACAGTCTAGGCCCCATTAGTGTTTAAGAGAAAAGGCCCCTGAGCTGGGTTTGGTGGCCCACTCTGTAATCCCAGCACTCTGGGAGACTGAGGCAGGAGGACTGCAAATTGTAGTCCAAGCTGAGCAACTTAAGGATTTAGCCTCACTCTCTCAAAGTAAAAAGGAAATAAAAAATAAAGGTCCCAGCTTGTACTCCTCTGAACATGGGATTGGTATCTGACTTGCTGGAGTCCTGAAGTCTAAATAGAGTTGAAGGTGATAGCCTTTTCTTTCAGTTGTACTAAATTGCCTTACGTGGAGAATTACTTTGAAAAAGAAGAAAAAAACCTACAGAAAATTAAGGGGAACTGTGCTGGAGGCCAGCTCACCAGCATGCCGGAGGGGTGGGTTTCAGGAGGCCTTCCACTTGGCCTCTTCTCCCATGTCTTTTCTCCAAAAAGGAAGCCTAACAGAAGGCAAAGATTTCCGCAGAAATGTTTATAGCCCAACATAAGGCCTTTAGAATTTGAAATTTGATGAGCCCGTAGCTCAAGAATGGCCAGCGACACACACTTGGGCAAACCCAGTGGGGCGCTAGAGGACCGGTTTGATCCCCAGCTCCACATGCCTTACCAGACCCACCCTTTAGGCATTCTGAGCCACCCAAAAATAAATCCTTCTCCACTTTTGGGGTGGGGAGGTAGCTCAGTGGAATAAGTGCTTGCCTGGCAAGCACAAAATCCTGAGTTCAATCCCTGGTACCACCGCCCCCAACCAAAAACAAAAAAAAATGGTACAGGTAGCTGGAGAAGAAGAGGAGACTTCCCTTGGTAAGTTTTCCCAGCCCTACCTTCCTTACTCCTATTGCTTTTTCCATTAATATTTTACAATCAAAATTTTCAGAGTTCAAAAATGGTGTAGTATGTAACACCCATGTTACATCTCCAGACTCCCCCCTTTTTTAAAGACAGTGTCTCACTCAATTACCTAAAGCACTAATTTGCAACCATTCAACCCCATCTCCCAAAATGCTGGGCTTAAACATATGGCCCGGTGAACCACACTCATCACTATTTTGTTTCAATTTATTTACTCTTTTTGTTTGTTTGTTTGTTTGTTTGTTTTACTATGACCAGCTCATCCTCCCCTGAGCGTGGGGCTGGCGCTGCATGTGGCGCAGGGATGAACTACAGTCCCTGCAGTTGCCTAAACTTGCCTAAGCAAGCACTTTAAACCGCTGAAATATCTCACTGGCCCCTCAATTTATTTACTCTGAACTTTTTTTTTTTTTTTTTTTTTTTAACACAAGGTCTCACTATGCAATTCAGGCTGGCCTTGAGCTCACTTTTGTAGCTCAGGCTGGTCTCAAACTCACACCGATCCTCCTGCCTTAGCCGCCCAAGTGCTGCGATTACAGCCGTGAACCACCACCTCCAGCTTCTGAACATTTCTTGGCCTTTAAAAAAATTACTATGTATCTAACCACCTAGAACAGTTTCTCCACGGACTCAGTAAATATTTGTTGCATAAATGAAGAGACTCATTGTATCACTTCAATACCCAAGGCCTACTGAGCATATGCCTGCATCACTATAAGCAGGTTCAGGGGCCAGGAATTCTATCCCCAGGCCTGACCTGCCAGCCCCACCCCTGGACCTGATCCCTTGGCCTGATGAGCCCGGCAGGCTGAGCCGGCAATTGAGACTGGGCGTGGTGGTGCAAGCCTGGAATCCCACCTCTTAGGAGGCTGTAAACAGATGGATCACTCCAGTCTGATCTAGTAGTGAGAACCTGAATACCCTGTGGATCCTTTCCTAAAAATATTAAAAAATAAATAAATGAAAAGTACATGAGGGGCCAGGGAGATAGCTCTGTGGTACAAGTGTCTGCCTGGCAAGTGCGAGGTTGTGAGTTTAAACCCCAGTCCTGCCAAAAAAAAAAAAAAGAGAGAGAAACACATGAATTAGGGGCCGGGGAGATAGCTCAGGGGCACAAATACCTGCCTGGCAAGTACAAGGTCCTGAGTTCCATCCCCAGATCTGCAAAAAAAAAAAAAAAAAACTATGAATCACTATGGCTGGTTGCTATGGTGCATGCCTATACCCCAGCACTTGAAAAGCTGAATTAGGAGCCAGGCGTGTGGTGCACACCTGTAATCCCAGCACTTGGGAGGCTGAGGGAAGGAGGATCGATGTGAGTTCGAGGCCAGCCTGGGCTACAAAAATGAGCTCAAGGCGAGCCTGAACTGCATAGCAAGACCCTGTCTCAAAAAGACAAAAGAAAAGCTGAATTAGGGGCTCACTGTGATTTCCAGACCAGCGTGGGCTACCTAATTCAAGGGCAGACTGAACTGCCTTGCAGGAAGGATTCAATGATTGTTGAATAAATAAATGAATGAACAAATGTAAGGGGAAACAAGTGAACAGCATCTTCATCATTTTGGAAGGGAAGGTGCTGCTCCTTTGATTGTTGTTGCATGATGATTACTCTTACATCTGAATTGTTTGTGTGTGGGGGGGACTGGGGTTCGAACTCATGACCTTGCACTTGCCAGGCAGGCACTTGTACCATGGAGCTATCTCCCCAGCCCTTGAATGTTTTGTTTTCCTGCCTGCTAAGGTGTGGCTGTTGCTCTTCCCTACCCTCAAGCTCATACTGAAGTTTATTTGCCAATGTAATAGCACGGAGAAGTCTTGGGGCTTTGAAGAGAGGAATGATTTGGTGATCAGGGCTCCACCCTTGCACAAAGCATAATGTAGTTTCCACAAGACTGGGCTGGGTTCTGGAGTTTCGGTGGGTAGAAGGCAAAGGGGCTCCCCGCTTCCTTCCTCCTTTCCTTCCTGATTGTCTCCATGCGTGTGTCCCTCACTCACTCCCACTGTAGCCCACTCCTTCACGCTGTCCGTGGCACTGCTCAGAAAGTGGCACAGCAGTCCTACCGCAGGGGTCTGTTCCCTGGGAGTTGTCTCATGAACTGAGCTAACTCTGCACCTCATTCCATGTGGACAACATTCCACCAAAGTGCTCTAAAAAGGATCAAAGCTTCCTAAAGGAAGACGAGGTCTCATTAGCAGAGGACAGCCAGTGCCTTGCCAGTCTCTTCCCTGTCCCGGGGCTGCCTGGCTTCCCACACAGAAGAGGTACTCAGGCCTGTTTGAATTATTAAGAGCACTCAGGCCCAGTGACCTCAGCAAGGACTTTCGCATCTCTGCTGTCTACACAGCCAGGCGAGGTCCCTGTGCTGTGTCATCCTGTGGGAGCCAGGTCACCAAATCCCTTAGCTGAGGATGATCAAATCACACTTGAGCCTACTACAGCAATTTACACTGCAGAGTCTGAATTAAGTGATTTCGAGCTGTCCTCCTCCTCCTTGCACTGAGAGAAAAGAAGACACAAATGTTTTTAATAAAACCCAGCATGACCACAGATGCAAGGAAATGACGTTGGGTTAGTAAGTGTGATATTCTGTTTTCCCTTAGCTTTGGGTGTAGTGGAGTTGGGGCTTGGTTCACATTTGGGATGAAGTCAGCATGAGTGCGCAGTTGCAGCTGGAGCCAGGAAACAATGAGAGACACCGCTGTGGACCGTTCTTTGTCTGCCTTCTCCCTTTAAGGAGCCCTACTTCCAAACTAGGCAAGGAGCAGAACACTTCGCAGCCAACTGAACTATTCTTGCTTCTTACGTCTGGCTCAGGTCTCTCCTCGCTCATCTCACCCCAAACCAGAATAGACGCTCTCACGTTGGCCTCTTCTGATGCATTCCCTCTCCGCACTGCCTTTCCAACTACCTAGCGCCTCGGATCCATCAGCGATTGCTCTGACAGGTGGTGCGTGCATCTCTGCAAAGCTGTCCCCGCAGTCCTAAAGCTCTCCGCACTACCACATCCTGAGACACTCGCAGTCTACCCAGGAGAGTGCAGCGTCAGAGCAGCTGCAGTGGAGGCGGTTGGAAATGCAAAAGCCTGGGCTCCACCCTAGAAGCGGCGAATCCGGGCCTCTGTGGGCGGGGCGCGGAGCCCCGGCTCTTGCGAGCTTTCCAGAGGTCCAGCACCCAGCAAAGTTGAGAAATACTGATGGAGGCAAAAGATATAAGCTGGGGGCAGAAAACCGAGTTCCTATTCTGGCTTTGTTACTAATTTTGTAACCTTCTGTGGGATACTTAATTTCAATAAACCTCGGGTTCTTCGACCGTGAAGTGACAACCAGCTGACAGCTTGTTTGTGAAAAGGATGCACTGAGAAGAGCGAGTCCAGTCGTAGTGGTCAGCGTGGCCCTGCCCTCCTGTCTGCCATCACTCTCCGCTTTATCACAGAAATTCACCCTTGGGGATGACAGATTCCAAAAAGAACACCTAATCTCCAAAGGCATTTGCCAATAAAAAGTGAAAGATAATGCC
>PVKN010013782.1:0-19610 GCA_004027915.1 Capromys pilorides | reverse complement strand
TGCAAACACAGCAGAATTGGTCTCATTAAAATATCTGAGAGCACAGGGGCCAGGGGTTCGATCACCCCGCCCCCGGGGTGCGCTGAACCAGCAACTGAGCCTGGGCGTGGTGGCGTGCACCTGTGAACAGGAGGCTGAAAACAGGAGGATCACTACCAATCCGATCTAATAGTGAGACCCTGAACACCCTGTAGACCCTTCCCTAAAATACAAAAAAACAAAAACAAAAACAAAAAAACCTGAGAACCACTGCTCCAAGTAAAGTGGCTCCCTAGTTTTGTGGGGTGGCCTGTGGGAGTGAGGACACGAGAGCAGTTTCGAAGGGGCCAGCAGCAGAGCCTGCAGATTCTGGGGTGTGGGGCTGCAGGCACCCTAAGCAGCAGCACAGTGCTGCAGAAGCCGGATGGTGATGACAGTGGGGGTGGTGGCACATGGGGCGCTCGTGTTGTGCTCCTGGGATGCAACCCAGGCCCCCCGGTGTGCCAGAGAAGTGCCCTATTCCTGAGCCTTGTGTCCAGCCCCCAGGACAGATTTTAAACAATGTGAGGTGCAGGTCCAGCCAGAACGGGGCTGTGGCCACCTCCCTGAACCGGGCACCCCTGGCAGCCTAACGGGCATGTTTAAGGGAGGAGCCAGGTCGCTGGACCTGGAGACCAGATCGCAGGGCTCAGGATGACATACTGGGAGTCACACCAACCATGAAGAGTCCCTAAAAACTGAAAGGAAGTAGGCGGGGATGTAGCTCAGTGGTAGGCCATTTGCCTGGCTAGAGATCATGTGCGAGGCTCTGGGCTCGATCGTTACACCAAGAAAAAAGGAAAAAGACTGTTGCACCTTAGCCCTCTTTGTCTTTTTTGGGGGGAAGGGGAGATGGGGGAGGAACAAACTCAGGACCTCGTGCTTGCCAGGCAGGAACTTATGCCACTGAACTACCTCCCCGGCCCGTTTTTGTCTTTTTGAGACAGGGTCTCGCTATGCAGTTTAGGTTGGCCTTGAGCTCATTTTGTAGACCAGGCTGGTCTCAAACTCGAAACAATCCTCCTGTCTCTGCCTCCCGACAGGCGTGTGCTACCACGCCCAGGGCCCTCCCCATCTTGGGTGACAGCAGTGCCATTGTCTAAACCAAAGGCCTTTGAAGCCTTTTTTTTTTGGTCTTTTTTGAGACAGGGTCTCACTATGCAGTTCAGGATGGCCTTGAGCTCACTTTTGTAGCCTACGCTGTTCTCGAACTCGCACTGATCCTTCTGCCCAAGTGCTGGGATTACAGGTGTACACCACCATGCCCGGCTCCTTCGAAGCCTCTTGGATCTTTCACACCCTATATTTTGTAGGTTCTCCCTTACAAACACATTCACATTACACCGCTTCTCTAAGAGACCTCCTAAGTGCTACACACTGGACAGAGCTGTCCCTCTTCTTAAAAGTCAGGCAATGAGCCAGGCGTGGTGGCGCCCATCTGTCATCCCAGAATTTGGAAAGCTGAGGCAGGAAGGAGGATTGCCCTGAGTTCCACGCCAGCCTGGGCTCCATAATGAGCTCAAGGCCTGGGGGGGGTGTAGATAGCTCCGTGGCACAAGTGCCTGCTTGCCAAATGCAAGGTCGTGAGTTTGAACCCCGGTCCCGCAAAAAAAAAAGTTCAAGGCCAACCTGAATTGCATAGCAAGATCCCGTCTTAAAAAAAAAAAAAAAAGCTGAGATGTAATTTGGTGTTCCCTGGTTTCAATTCCAGGTACCAGTACATATATAAATAAAAATAAAATAGTATATGCTAAAAATAATGATATGCCATCAAGTATACACAAACGGAACGAGTTCATCTTTCAGTTTGAAACCTCAACCTTCAACTCAGGGCGCCGCCCCCGCTTCGGTCCCGGATTTATTGCGTCATAAGGCTGCGCCCTGGGGAGGGATAAGCGAGTGGAGCCTTGGAGTAGTGGGCGGAGCATCGCGCTCATATCCCAGCGTTCCTCGTGCCTACTTCCTTTCTGTGTCTTTCCGGCATCCAATATGTCGAAGCGAGGTGAGATTTGCTCCTGGAGAATCTTTTGCCATCCGTCACGCGGGAGTTGTCGTCTTCCTCGGGAGTGGCAATTCCGAGCAGCTGGGACGCTCTGCTTTCTCTGAGCCGGAGGAGGGGAGGCTAAGGCACCGTGAGAGATCTAGAACGCCCTCGAAAGTGGCGGGTGGGAAGCGGTGGCGTTGAGCTGGCCGGATCCGGACTCGGTCGCAGGCTGTCCCGGTGAGGTTGCTCCGCGCACACCGTAGTAATGGAGCCATACTTGGTCCGGCTTGCCGGCGAAGCCGCGTGTTGTAGACACTGGAGCGAAGATTGCACCGGGCCTCTGAACACCAATCTGCGCGTGTTTCTAGGGTGTGTTGCGCGAGAACCGGATAGCACGCGGGAAGGGCGTGAGCAGACCCCCAGAGTGCTAGTTAGGGGCCAAGCGTGTAAACGTCCGCACCGCGTCTCTACGGTGACCCCTAAATCCTGTTTCACCTTTCCCCACAGGACGCGGCGGGTCCTCCGGTGCGAAATTCCGGATCTCCTTGGGCCTTCCGGTGGGAGCCGTGATCAACTGTGCGGACAACACAGGTGAGGCTCTCGCCGGACCTGCCCCCCCAACCCCCCTTTAAAAGCACTCGCTGGGCCTCTTGCTAGTGACCCAGTGAGCCGTCGAGAAGGGCAGAGTACCAACACCACTTCTGGGTGAAGCGGCGGCATGTCGTGTTGTTTCGCTTCAATCAGTGGTGTGACAAGATGCTCCCCGTTGGGGGCTCACTGGTTGGGTAGTGAGCGGACGGAGAGGCTTTGGGAATGTTTTGAGGAGTGTCCTGGGGGGCTAAGTGCGCAGCAGGCGCTCAAAAGTAGTTTCTGTTGCGATTTTCTCATAGGAGCCAAAAATCTGTATATCATCTCTGTGAAGGGGATCAAAGGGCGACTGAACAGACTTCCCGCTGCTGGTGTGGGTGACATGGTGATGGCCACAGTGAAGAAAGGCAAACCAGAACTCAGGAAGAAAGGTGAGTAGACAGAGGCTGCCTGACCTCAGCGGCACAGTCCAGGCTCGTCGCCTGTTACTTCTGAGGACCCCACATGCTTTCTCTTGAAATACCTGAAGTTCTTGGCCCTCGCCCTGTAAGTTATTTGAGGTCAGTCTCTGAGGACCCCTCTGGGTGCTTTAACCTGCCGCTTGTGCAGGCCAGGCACTTACAGACTTGGGAGGTTCTATGCGCAAAGGTCTCTGTCCTCACAGGTTCCCAGCTACAAGTACAGAGTGTTGCTGAGAGCCTGCATTTTCAGTAGCTTGCAGCCAGGACAGGTCAGACTGCAGCTTTGTGTCACCACAGACATGGGTCCCCAAGGCCCTTGGCAAGGGCTCGTGCAGGCCAGGTGACAGCGGAGCGCGTGAAGCATGTGGTCGTGAAGGCACAGACCCTTGGTCAGCAGAGGAGCAGGTGGCGCTCAGCCGGTGGGCTTCAGGGTCACCCTTTCACCCGGGACGGAGGAACCCGAGACTGGGTGGCCAAAGTCTTGTTGTGGTTGGGATGGACAGAGCGGGGAGCTGCTCAGTGCACAATCATGGGGTGGGAGTATTCCTGAGTTCACGCGGCGGATGTCGGGTGTGATCTCAGGACTCGGGAGGAGATAGCAAGTCTGGGAAGAAGTAAAGCAAAAGCTGGGACTGAGCTCTTAGCACTTCCAGAACTTGTGGTGCTCTTCTCTGGGTGTTTTTTGATAAAGGGTCTCACTACGTTGTTTATTCAGTCTGGCCTCAAACTAATTATCCCGGGCTGGCCTTGGCCCTTGAGCTCACAGTGATCCTCCTGCCTCAGCCTCCTGAATGCTGCGATTATCAGCTTGTGCCACCACCAGCCAGCCCATAATTTGTGACATTCTTCCATTTGAGTGTTTTGGCTCCTGTGCCACCTACACTCTGTCTCAGTTGGGAGCATCTTGTGCTTCCCAGAGTGAGTTTATTGCTGAAATGCTGAGCCTGTGAGGGTCTGATGACAGTGACTGTGATCACCAAGGGTTCCTTGGTCAGTGTGTCAGGACAGGAAACCTGTGCTGGGGTTTCTGCCTCTGGGTTTGCTCGTGGCCTGGGGTGCTGCCAGAGAAGAACACCGCATTTGACCCCTGCCTTGTGGGTGAGAAGGCCCCAGAGGACACCCTGGACATGTCAAGCCAGTGGTGGGA
This sequence comes from Capromys pilorides, assembly GCA_004027915.1. NCBI lineage: Eukaryota > Metazoa > Chordata > Mammalia > Rodentia > Capromyidae > Capromys > Capromys pilorides. The sequence continues at coordinate 15,412 of PVKN010013782.1, read as the reverse complement.
CAGAGTGGTCATTATTGGAATGAAGTCTCCTGTGTTCTTTGTTCCTCTTTCTGCTTAATAAAGATGTTTCTGCACAGCAAGTGTAGAGAAGTAGGTGGACAGGACTGCAGGTCTGGAGTTCTGGGGTCTGGCTCTCACTAGATGGCTTGTGAGGACATGAGGGCCTAACATTGACCCAACTCTTAGGTCTCCGAGAGATGATCATCATCACTAGCGTCACGCGTCTTAGTGTCCCTTCCCACTGTTACACCAAGAGGTTTCACACTGAGCCGCGTCCGCGGCCTTTTTTATACTTTGAGGAGGTGTTTTGCTAGGTTGCCCCGCTGGGCTTGAACTTTATTTTCCTCCCACCTCTGCTCCTCATAGTGCTGGGCTTCACGGGTCTTCAGGTGTGTGCCAGCCCCGTTCGTAACTTCTGTGCAAAATAGGAGCTTACGTTGATGCTTCACAGGTGAATGGCCTGGGGGGCTGGGGAGATAGCTCTGCGGCACAAGTGCCTGCCTGAGAAGTGCAAGGTCCTGAGTTCGAACTCTGGTCCCACTAAAAGAAAAAGAAAAAAAAAGTGAATGGCCTGTGACAGTCCAAAAGCTGTTCTTGCTCTACAAGCAGTTGTCCTGGGTATACATGGCAGTCAGGCCAATTCTCACAGGTCCTCATGAGCCACTGCCATAGGTTATCTAGAGCAGTTCCCCGTTTTCGTGCTTGCAAATAAAAAGAGCTGGACATGGCGGTACACGTTTGCAGTCCCAACATGTGGGAGGCTGATGCAGGATCCAAGCTGGGAGTTCTGCTCTGTCTCAAAAGAACAGAACCAGAAAGAGCATGGTGATGGATTTATGGTGGGCCCGTCCACGTGGGTCTTCCATAGTGTACCATGCGAGAGCAAAGGGCGCCTCGAACCATTGCCCGGCCTCTGCTGTGGGCTGAGAGCACTGAAGGGGGCGGCACAGTACGGAAATGGCACAGGGGCTGTAACCCCGGGGCTCCCCGCAGGCTCCAGGTGGCCCCAGCTACGCAGCGTGTTCAGGGCCCACCTGGATTGCACAGTGATAACCTGTTTAGGGGGTGGTGGGGGAGGCGGTGGGGTGCACAGCTGGAAGCGCTGGTGCACACCTGTAAATCCCAGCCCCATGAGGCTGAGGCAGGTCAGTTGCAAGTTTGAGGTTGTGGCACTTGAGGTTGTGGACTCAGAATTCAGTCCAGGAAGGCCTTGGTTCTCAGCAAGTAAACGAGTTGTTTGTTGTTTTTGTCTTTTTGAGACAGGGTCTCGCTATGTAGTTCAGGCTGGTCTTGAGCTCACTTTTGTAGCCCAGGCTGGTCTCGAACTTGCACTGATCCTCCTGCCTCAGCCTCCCAAGTTCTGGGATTACAGGCTTGCGCCACCACACCCAGCTTAAATGAGTTATTGGTAAAACCTGAAGCAGTGTGTCTTGTCCCCAGCAAGCCCTGGGAAGTGTCGCAGTTCCATGCAGGTGTCTGTCCTCTGGGTTTTGCTCTGTACTGGGTGATATGCTGTTAATAAGGGGTGCAAGGGCCACCACTCTGCTCTGTGCAGGTGAGTGGCCTTCCCAGGATGTGCCTGGGAGGTCACAGCCCACCTGTTGGGATTTATTTTTTTATTTAACTTATACAGAATCAGGGATTGAACTCAGGACCTTGCGCTTGCCAGGCATGCCCTTATTCTAGTGAGCTGTCTCCCCAGCCTCTATTTTTAGTATTTGTTCTAGTGCAGGAATTGAACACGGGACCTTGCCTTGCCAGGCAGGTGTTGTGCCGCTGAGCTATATCCCTGCTCTACTTGTATGATTAACAAGTGCAGCACTAGTCTTTGCTCTACTGAAAGAGCATGCAGGGTTTTTTGGGTTTGTTTGTGTCTTTTTGAGACAGGGTCTATGCAGCTCAGGCTGGCCTTGACCTCCCTTTTGTAGCCCAGGCTGGTCTTGAGCTCACACTGATTGTCCTGCCTCAGCCTCCCAAGTGCTGGGATTACAGTCGTGTGCCCCCACACTTGGACTCTGGCTGGCTCAGCCTGCCCTGAAGGCGAGGCTGGTGCACCATGTGGTGCAGGGGGATTGAGCCTTGGTCCCTGTACTTACCTAAGCAGGCACTTTAGTTTGCTGAGTTATCGTTCTTGTTTTGTTTTGTTTTGTTTTTCTGCTGAGAATCCAACTCAGACCAAGCCCAGGCGTGCCAAGCAGGCGCTGTGCCTCTGAGCTGTATCCCCCGCAGCATGCAGAGCTGTACTTGCAAGAACATGCTGGCACCTTCGAGGGGGCGACCTTTGCCCTCTTGTCCTCCCTTTCCCACAGGGGAAGCAGAGGTTCAGGCAGGTGTCAGCCACTTGCTGTTTGGGTGGGGCTAGGACCTGCCGGGTTAATTGACGCTGTACTCTTTCCCCCCAGTGCATCCTGCTGTGGTAATCCGACAGCGGAAGTCGTACCGGAGAAAAGATGGGGTGTTTCTATATTTTGAAGACAATGCAGGGGTCATCGTGAACAACAAAGGGGAGATGAAGGGTGAGTGAGGGGCCGCGGTCTCTGGGGGTGGGTGGGTGGTTAGGCTCTGCTGGCCTCTAACCTGTTGTCACCTTCCCTGCAGGTTCTGCTATCACAGGGCCTGTGGCAAAGGAGTGTGCAGACCTGTGGCCGAGGATTGCGTCCAACGCAGGGAGCATCGCGTGAGCCGCGTGGATCTGTACAGAATAAACAGCTGTTGCCAGGGTCTGCTCCCGCCTCGCCTTTGTGTTCCTTTCCACACTCTTCCTACCCTGAGTTGCTAGCCTTAGTAAAATGCGCCCCCAGGCCTGTGCGAGGAGGGCTGTGCTCCGTGGTGGCCCTGTACAGCGCTAGGGCCTTGCCCGGCGGGCCTGCGCCCCTGGGCGCTCCTCGTACCACTGCGTAGAAAGGAAACAGCAGAGATGGGGTTTGCCTTTAGGAGCTCACTGGGCCGCTGGTGTTGCCGTTTACTGCTTCGTTCTGCTGTGAAAACTAGCCGAGGGTGTCGAGCTCCTGAGATGCATTCCACATAGTAAATACTGCTTGATGAGCGTCCTGCACTGAGAAAGGCGCTTGTGATCAGGGGAAGGGTTGGGTCGGCCCTCCGGAGCTTCGTGCCTCGGTAGCACGGGCTGTGTGAGCACGCGTGCACATGCGTGGTGGTGCCCATCTGGAGTCCCAGCTCCGAGCAGGCTGAGGCAGGAAGATCACTGCAAGCTCCACGCCAGTCTGGGGTACAAGGCGAGAGACCCAGTTTTCAGTCATAAGCATTTAACATGTAATTGCTGTCTAAAATTTGTCTCCACAAGCCGGGCACACCTGTAATCCCAGCACTCGAGAGGCTGAGGCAGGAGGATCAGTGTGAGTTTGAGACCAGCCTGGGCTGTAAAAGTGAGCTCAAGGCCAGCCTGAGCTGCATAACGAGACCCTGTCTCAAAAAGACAAAAGACAAAAAAAAAAAAACTTCATCTCCACAGTGAGAATGGAAAGATTATATGAGCACAACGGGAATAAAAACCTGGCAAAGCTGAAGGGTGTTTGGGCACTAAGTTGTGCTGTCCCTTTGCCTTCAAAGAATGTTCCAGAAGTAGAAAAACTAATGAGTTTTGTGGTTTTGTTTGTTTTTCCTCTTAAGATAGGGTTCCTAGGGGCCAGGGAGATAGCTCAGTGGCAAAAGTGCCTGGCTGGCAAGTGCAAGGTGGTGAGTTCAAACCCCTGTCCTGCCCTCAAAAAAAGAAATAGGGTTCTTATATAGTTAAGGTTGCCTTGGGCTCACTCTGTAGCCCAGGTTGGTCTCAAACTTGCATGATCCTCCTGCCTCAGCCTCTGGAATGCTGGAATTACAGGCATTCACCTCCACACCTAGCTGATAGTTTTTCTAGGGTGTTCTCTGGCCATAGCCCTCACTACCACCACCGAGTAAGGCAGTCCAGTTAGGACCCAGACACAAGAGTCTTTATTTTTTTAATAGTGTGTCAGGGCTGAGGAGATAGCTCCGTGGCACAAGTGCCTGCCTGGCAAGTGCAGGGTTGTGAGTTTGAACCCTGGTCCCACCAAAAAAAAAAAACTAATTTGACTCTTTGGGGCCAGCGAGATGGTTCAGTGGTCTAAAGCTTGCCTGCTTAGGAGAGCTTAGGCAACCACCGGCACCGCATGGTGCGCCAGCCCCACCCCCAGCGCAGGCTGAGCTGGCCATAATATATAAATAACGTTTAAAAAACAATAGTGTGTCTCTAGGTCAGGCTAGTTTCAACTTGTGTGGTCCTTCTGCCTCATGCTACCCGTGAGGGGTGTCCCGGGCTGCACCACGTTGCCCAGCTGGACAGAGTTGGATTTGGTGGGCGTCGGCCTCCCCCATCCTCGGTATTCCCACTGATTGCTGTGAGCAGAGGGACCTTGTTCTTTGAAAGATAACACGGGAGCCTTCACGTTATCCGAGTACCAGTACGTGGAGGAGGCACTTCCACAAGGCCTGTGAGACTAAGCGTTAAGTTTTTTTTTGTTTTTTTAAGTAAAGCTGACTTTAATGAGGCTATCTTCAGGGTAGTGCTTTTTTTTTGTCTTTTTGAGACAGGGTCTCACTATGCAGTTCAGGCTGGCCTTGAACTCGTATCCCAGGCTGGTCTCGAACTCGCACTGATCCTCCTGCCTCAGCCTCCCAAGTGCTGGGATTACAGGTGTGCACCACTACGCCTGGCCCAGGGTAGTGATTTTTAAAAGAGCTGCAGCTTAATCCAGCTGTATCATCTGCCTACAATTCTTCTGTCTTCATTTGAATTATGGACAATGACAGCTGTCTTGTATACAATTTCAGCAATACCTTTTTGGAGCCTAAAATTTGAATTGTACAAAGTATTGGTATTTTAGCACATGATCTAGATTCTGCATTCCTTTTCACTTGTAATATATATATATTTTTATTTGTTTGCTTGTTTGTTTATTTTATGGCTGTCTCAGCCTGCTCTGGTGGTGGGGCTGGCACAGTATGTGGTGCCGGGGATCGAACCACAGTCCCTGCAGTTGCCTGAGCCCTCCTGAGCAGGCGCTTTAGACCACTGAACCATCTCGCTCGCCCTCACTTGTAATATTGAAATTTAGCATTTTTCAATTAGTAGGTAAAATGTTACAGGCCTCGTTGTCACCACGGTAAGTGTTTATTGTGATGGAGGCGTGGGAAATGAGCGCTTGAAGGCAGCCATCGCCTGTAGCGGTGGCCTGAGATGATGGGCGTAAGACCGGTCCTGGTGACGTGACCACTCCCCCCCCCCCCCCCCCCGCAGTTTCAAAGAGGTCGATAATTCCGGTGGGGGAGGGGCGGGCCAGAGGTCCCGACCCCCCCAATTGTGCTTTTTGTTTCAAACTCCCGACCTCAGGCCGGCGCGGCGCTGTGCTGCTAAGCGACATACATCCTTGTTCCGGGGACGCTTTGTATCTATAGATTAAAAATCTAATGCCAGATGTGACACGTGCCCGTCATGTCGGCTGGGAAGCTGAGGCAGATGGGCGCAAATTCAGTCCCAGACCGAGCAGTTTCATGATTTAATGAGATCCTGTCTCATAAAAGGTCTCAGTGCAAGATCCTCGGTTCGATCCCCAGCACCGCTGGGTCATCACGTGCCCCGGAGCCGGGACAGGGCTGCCCCGCCCCGCCCTGAGAGCCTTGGAGCTCAGGGGACCAGGGGTGCTGGCCGCCCGCCGCCCCTCCCCCCACCCTAAGGACACGCCCGCCCACGCACAGCAGGATGACAATCGATGTGTCGCAGGGGCCCTTGACGCGTAACAAGGGCGGGGACCCCGGGGGCCCATCCTCAGCCGTGTTCTGGCCTGGAGCATGGCGCGGTCGCACCCGTGCCTGCAACGGGAGAAAGGCTTCGTGCTCGACTGCGTGGCCGTGGGCTCCGTGGCCCGCGCCTATGGCAGCGTGCGGCCCAAGCTGTGGTCCGCGATCCCACCCTACAACGCGCAGCAGGACCCACACAGCTGCCGCTACTTCCGCAGCCGCCCGGTGCCACCCGTGCTGCGCAGGACTGACCAGGTGGGGGGAGCCAGGTGGAGGTGCCAGGAATACAACACCCTGAGCTCCGGGAACCCAGTCAGCCGTGGCAGGAGGCCCTGGGGCTCAGCCCCTCGCCTTTCCCCTGAGGAATTAGTGTCACCCCACCCCCCACCCAGGCACCACAACCCACCCTATAGGGTGATCTCAGCCACAAATCCTCAAGAAATGGGAAAACCCCTTGTGACATCAGTACCCAAGACAAGGGCATTGTCATCCGAGTTGTCACTGTCACCGAGGCTTTTTCCCCATAGTTTCGTGTTCTTCCTAACCCCTGCTTTTGCCTTTCCATACTGGGTATTGACCCTAAGGCCTTCCCGCTGAGCTATACCCACAGCCCCTCCTAGACTTATCCTGAGAAAAGATCTTTCTAAGTCGCAGCTGCCCCAGCGGAGCTTGAGTTTATGATCCTCTCCCCCAACCCATCAGAGTGCTGGGGTTACAAATGCTGGGATTACAGGCCTGCCCTACAGGCCTCAGCCTCCACAGTGCTGGGCTTGCTGGTGTGCGCCCCCACGCCCAGCTAGCCGCCAGCTACCTAGGACAGATCCTCCCAATACAAGAGGAACCCCGGGAGTTTGCTAGGCATCCCTGGACCTGTGGCTGGCCTTCTGTGTTTTCAGGTTCATGGCGGCACAAGCCGGGATGGCTGGATAGTAGACTATTTCCACATTTTTGGGCAGGGACAACGACACCTCAACAGGAGAAACTGGGCAGGGGCAGGTACGTGCTACCTCCTGTGCGAATGGGGTCCCTTAGAGAAGGGGGCGTGGCCCACAGTTGAGAGGGGCCACCAGAGGCCCGCATGGCTTGGGGTGTGAGGCCCAGGGGTTGTGTCTCCTGGGCTTGGTTCTCAGTGGGAGCGTGTGACTCCACCTCGCTCCTGGTGTTCTGTTATTGAGCGCCCACTGTGGCGTAGTTGCTACCCTCATGGGAGCCCGGGTACCCCTGGGGTTGGATTTCCTGTCTGTCCTCCCCTGAAGCCCATGTCCCTAGCTGGGCCTGGCGGCACACACCTGTCATCTCAGCTTTTGGAAAGCTGAGGCAGGAGGATCGATGCGAGTTCCAGGCTGGCCTGGCTACAGAGTGAACTTGAGGCCGGCCTGGACGACACGGACGCTGTCTGAAAGCAAAGCAGTGCATCCTGGCTCCCGGACGCCATTCCCTGAGCAGGCTGCGTCGGGCTCGTTTTCCTGGCCCAACTGGGGACAGGAGTGGGGTGGGGCAAGTGGAGAGAGAGTTTTGGGCAAGGGGCCCCTCCTCCTCCCCAGCTCGCCGCCCTTGGACCATGTACTGGTCATGTGACCTGGTGCCCTCGTTGGCCCACCCGACCTCATCCCCTGCCCTGAGACAGAGGTGGGGGTAGCCCCCCTCACGGCTCCTGGGTTTGGGGCCGGCTCCGCCTTGCCCTGATGACGCTGCCCTGCTTCTTCCCAGCACCTGTCCCTTCCTGATGCGGCTGGACTAGTTTTGGGGTGTGGGGTTTGATTCATAGGGTGCCTCTGACTCCAGGGCTTCTCCAGCCCTGGGGGGTTCAGTCAAGAGGCTCAGGCCCTTCAAGGAACGTCTGTTTTTGAGACAAGGTCTTGCTGTGTAGCCCAGGCTAGCCTCAAACGCATGGCAACCCTCCTGCCTTAGCCCCCCAAGAACGGGGATGATAGGAGTGTGTTGCCCTGCCTCACGTGACAAAAGTGGGTTTGTCACAGTCTCCGGGAGTGGGAAAGGCAAGAGGGCATTGCCTGTGGGCTCACCCCCCGCCCCCGTGTCCCCCAGGGCATTCCCTCCAGCAGGTCGCTGGCCATGACTACTACAATGCCCATCTGAAGCTGGGCCCAGGCCCCAACGGCCCGTTTGGCTACCGCAGGAACACTCCGGCCCTCCGCCAGCAGCCCTCGGTGTTCGGAGAGGTCACACCATATGCTCTCTACTGATGGCAGCGCTGCCCTTCCTAGCTCCTCGGCTGTGTTTCTTAGACAGAGATGTATAGGAACTCTTAATATTATTGTATATTAAAGAAGTTCTATTTCTCCTCCCCGGTGTGCCATATAGTCATTTATTTGTTTTGTAGTCCGGGGGTTGGAAACACAGTCTCACTATGTATTCCAAGCTGGCCTTGAACTCTCAGCAGCTTCCTGCCTCAGCCTCCTGAATACTAGAATTGCAGCCGTGCCCCACCGCACCTGCGAGGAATCGAGCACACTTCCTACTTCCGTTATACCCCGGTCCTAGGAATGGGCGCACCCTGGGTGTGGGCAGAGCCCAGGCTGGCTGTCTCCATCCAGAGCAGAGCGTGCGGGAGGGAGCAGGGGCTGGGCTTTAGCTGCCAGGAAAAGATTTCCTGAGTTTTCTTGACGCACCGAATCATTCTATCCGAAAGGCTGGCATGTCAGTAGGGGGCAGCAGCAGGCACACACCTGTAATCCAGAGGATGAGGCAGGAGGATCTCCAGGAGTTCCAGGCCAGCTGAGGCTACAAAGTGAGTTCAAAGCCAACCTGAATCTACACAGGTCTCTACAACAAACCAAAACAAAACCCCAAAACCATGACATCTCTTTTTGTTATTCTTGCCAGGCATGGTGGCTCACGCCTGTAATCCCAGCACTTGGGAGGCTGAGGCAGGAGGACTGGCGCGAGTTCGAGACCAGCCTGGGCTACAAAAGTGAGCTCAAGGCCAGCCTGAACTGCATAGCGAGACCCTGTCTCAAAAAGAAACAAAACAAAACAGCTACTTCATTTTTTTGTTTTCTTTCTTTTTTCTTTGGAGACAGGGTCTTGCTGTGCAGTTCAGACTGGCCTTGAACTCACTTTGTAGCCCAGGCTGGCCTCAAACATGCACTGATCCTCCTGCCTCAGGCTCCCCGAGTGCTGGAATTTCTGGCCTGAGCCACCACGCCTGGCAACATCTCATTTCTTTAGTTTCATAAAGAGGCAGGAGGCAAACAAGATTGACCCCCGGGTACTGTTAAACCCAGAATTCCAACACAGAGCCGGCTGTGTTCTCTTCTTCTGCTGTCAGTTTTCTTCTCAGCCAGTGTCCAGGATGTCACACAGTGTCCCCACCTAGTTTATGAGTGGCTAGGACGACAGCCAAAACAGATGATGCTTTTACACAAGAGAGGTGAGATCGGAGGACACAAAGCCAGCCAAGGCTCTGGAGTGGGTGGAGTGCAAGGGCTGAGTCACTATTAGTGGACAGGGAAGAGAGGCCTAGCAGGGTATGGGGGTATAGCTCAGGGGTAGAGCATTTGACTGCAGATCAAGAGGTCCCCGGTTCAAATCCGGGTGCCCCCTTCCCTGTATACATTTTTACTTTCATAAATGGGAGATAAGACATATTCCCAACCACAGTGCTGCTAAAAAAAGAGGAAGAACATACTCAGTTCATTCTTGTCCTCAAATAATTGTTCCCAATTCCCAGAGAATAAACCCCACCCCCGCAAGAGCCCATCCTGGGCTTTAACACAAACTCCCACAGGAAGTAATTTCAAATCAAAGTGTAAATCTAGAGCTAAAGCCATGCATTGTGGCACAGATGTGTAATCCAGCTCTCTGGGAGGCCGAGACAGGAGTGCTGCAAGTTCAGGCCTACCCTCTTCAACTTAGTGTCTTAGCAAAACCCTGTGTCCAAAGAAAAATTACGATGCTGGGGATGTAGCTCAGTGTGAAGGGTCTGGGTCCACTCCCCAGGACCAGGGAAAACAATTTACAACCAAAATCTGTGAATAAATTTTTTATTGTGTTTTTGTGGGACCAAGATTTGAACTCACAACCTTATACTTCCCAGGCAGGCACTTGTGCCACGGAGCTATTTCCCCAGCCCCTTGTGAATAAAATTTGGCTCTCTGGTGTGACAAAGTAAAGGTAAAGATGTTCTTTTAATGTGTATTTTTAGAACATTAAACCCCCCCCCAAAAAAAATCAAGCTTAGTGCACAGTTATTTTAAATTGAAAGAGGAGCAAGGGTTAGAAAGCTGTCATGTGGTGGGTGGCGACACACACGGTTGGCAAAGGGAGAGAACTCTCTGGAAGCTCTAGATGCCACTTATCTTTCTAAAACATCCGTATTTCCTAGCTGCTTTTTTTTTTTTTTTTTTTTTTTTTTTTTTTTTGTGGGACTCGGGTTTGAACTCGCAACCTTGCACTTGCCAGGTAGGCTCTTGTGCCACAGAGCTATTTCCCTAGCCCTTTTTCTGGCTATTTCTAATCAAAGCCTTCCTAAAATTTGTCCGTTACTTCTGTGTAAATCAAAGCACAGTATTAACCAGAAGCAGTAGATAACCTCATTCTCTACAGGATTGGGGCTCTTCATTGTTTAGGATTCAAGTCAAAGCGCTTTTTGTGTTTGTGTGTGTGTGTGTGTGTGTGTGTGTGTGTGGTACCAGGGATTGAACTCAGGACCTTTGCACTTTCCGGGCAAACACTTATTCCACTGAGCTATCTCCCTGGTCCCAAAGTGCTTTTTTTATTTTTTATTTTTTTTTTTTTAAGACAATGCTTGGCTAAGTTGTTCAGGCTGGTCTCAAACGTTCTTTCTTTTTTTTTTTTTTTTTGTTCTTTTGAGACAGGCTCTCACTGTGTAGTTCACGCTGGCCTTGAGCTCACTTTGTAGTCCAGACTGGTCTCAAACTTGCAACGATCCTCCTGCCTCAGCCTGCCACAGCACCGGGCTTATAGGCGTACCTGCCACCAGGCCTGGTTTGCCCTCCATACTTTCTACAATGAGAAGGAGCAGAGATGCCAGCATAAAACGGAGCAGATCATAAAATGGAGAGCAAGCTCACAAGCCTGGGTGCGTGTGTGTGGCCTTTGGATTAAAAGTCTTCAAAAAAGTGTGTGCTATGTTCAGTGGTGAGCACGCATGTGCAAGGCCTTGCACTCAACCCCGGCACCCAAAGGAGACCAGAAAATCACGCTGCAGGAACTGGACATATTCTTTAAAAAGTTAACCTTACATCAGATACCAGGCACAGGTATTAATTTGAGAACACAAACTGTGAGGCTAATGAGGATTTTTCTCTTTGTGGCACTGGGGTTTGAACTCACGACCTTGCACTTGCCAGGTAGGCACTTGTGCCACGGAGCTATCTCCCCAGCCCCTTGTTGGAGGAATACAGAACAAAAATACTGAACTGGGAGACAAAAGTTTCTTGGATAAGGAGCCACAAAAATAATACACATAAAGAAAAATATTGATAAATTCTACAGCATCAGTCAGACGTGGTGTTGGAAGACTGTAATCTCAGCATTTTCAAGGCTGAGACAGGATCACTGTGTGGCAGGGGCAGCCTGGGCTGGAGAGTGAGTTCAAGGACAGCCTGAACTGCATAGTGGGACCGTCTCAAAAAAAAAAAAAAAGATGTTACAGTTCTAAAGTAAAGGCTAGTAAGAAAGATTTTGTTTTTGCGGGACCAGGGGACCAGGAATCAAACTCAGGACCTTGCACTTTCTAGGCAGGAACTTGTTCCCCTGAGCCACCTCTCCAGCCAAGAACAGACTAAGGAAATGAGAAAACTGGAGTTTCTGAAGGTTTGGAGCAGGAATGATGGGGGAATTTGTTCCATGGTTGTTTTTCTTTTTCTTTTTTTTTTTTTTAATTTTTATTTTTTATTTATTTGTTTGCCTGTTGTGTTTGTTTGTTTCTTTATTTATTCATTTTGTGGCTGGCTCAGCCTGCCCTGGTGGTGGCGCTGGCGCAGCATGTGGTGCCGGGGATCGAACTGCAGTCCCCGCAGTTGCCTGAGCCCTCCTAAGCAGGCGCTTTAGACCACTGAACCATCTCGCCGGCCCCTGTTTTTCTTTTTCTTGTTTTTTTTTTTTTTCCTTCCTTCCTTGCTTCCTCTTCCTTCCTTCCTCCCACCCTCCCTCCTTCCCTCCCTTCCTCCCTGTCTCTCTTTCTTTCCTTTTTTTTTTGTCTTTTTGCGACAGGGTCTCGCTCTGCAGCTCAGGCTGGCCTTCAGCTCCCTTCGTAGTCCACACTGGTCTCAAACCGCTGCAACCCTCCTGCCTTAATCTCCCCCGGTGCTGAGCTCACAGGTGCGCGCCACCACGCCCGGCCACACCACGGTTATTGTTTATCTCCGTTCAATGAAGCAACCGGGTTGGCGGAGAGTCAAGGCCTGAGGGTCAGCGGAAAGCTGACCATCTCAGCAATGAGGCGTGCACCGCACAAGGCGGCCAGACGGGGACCAGGGAGAGCGTGACAGCCGACGCTAAAATACTACAGGATGCCGCTGTCACGTGACAGGACAGCTGTTTCTGACGCCATCCGCCCGCGACCCCGACGTGCTTTGATGACGTTGTTCCCGGAAGTGTGCTCTAGGCGGGGACCAGAAAGTCTCCTCGGCTTCCTCCCCAGCCCTAGACCTGCGACGGCTGGCCGGCTGTCTTCTCGGCTTTTCCTGCTGACCTCTCCGGTGCTTCTCGAATCGCGAGGCGAGGACACGTTGCTGCTACCATGGGGGGCGGGGACTTGGTAAGTGGGGGTTAGGGCTAGGCCTGGCCGGGGACCTAGTGCCGCTGGGGACGGAAATTGGCTGAGGTGGGGGTGGCAAGTAGGGATGGTGACCAGTCGCCATAGTAACGAAGCCGGGCAGTCATTCCCCTGGAGAAGGGGCGGGTCTGGCCCTGCGAATGGTGGCTCCTGGTGTCTGCGTGCTGGGTGATGGATATTGACAACATGGCGCACGGGTTTTTAAATTTTTAAATTATTATTATTGTCTTTTTGAGATAGGGTCTCGCTGTGCAGTTCAGGCTGGCTTTGCGCTCATTTTGTAGCCCAGGCTGGTCTTGAATTCGAAAGGATCCTCCTGCCTCACCCTCCTAAGTGCTGGGATTACAAGTGTGCGCCTCCACCCTCAGTTTAAATTTAATTATTAATGTTGGTGCTGGGGATCATATCCAGGGGCTGGTATCCCCGAGCTACGCTCCAGGCCCAGCTTTGTGGCCTACATCTTGTTGCAGGACACATTTTCTCTTCTTAGCTAGTTCAGAGCCCTGGGTGAGCTGGAATAGGGGTCTCTGGGCCGGGTTCTCCCAGCAGTCCAGCTGCGCCTTTTTTTTTTTTTTTTTGCGGGACCGGGGTTCAAATTCACAACCTTGCACTTGCCAGGCAGGCACTTGTGCCACGGAGCTGTCTCCCCAGCCCCAAGCCACGCCTTGAGGGAGTCTCAGGTCCGCATTCCAGGCTTGCACTCCTGCAGCTGTGCTGCCTTCTGGTCTGATCTGTAGGGGCAGCGCTCCTTCTGCAGTCACAGTACTTACGTGAGTGGTGACTGCTCTGCCGGGCCCCATGTCGCTCATTGCTAAGGCAGTGAGGCCTCAGGCTGGGCAGTGGGTGCTGAGCAGGCCTGGGAAACGCTCACCTTGCCACGGTGGGGTGGAGCAAGTCCAGCAGAAGGTCGGCCCAGACATCTGTCCAGGAGCTAGGTTAGAGTTGGTTAGGTGTTCTGGGTTCCAGAACACCATCACAGTTCATGTAGTTCAGTGCGCATTGTTCAGATAACTGCCTTTCAGCTTGGCTCTTTTCCTCAGAGTTGTGCTCTTGACAGTGTAGCTCTGACAAAGTCAGCTTTGTTGTTCTGTGTGTGTGCGTGTGTGTGTGTGTGTGTGTGTGTGTGTGTGTGGAGGCTGATATTCGGCAGCATCGCTGGACTTGGTAGCACCTTCTTTCCTCAGTTGTGACAAAGAGAAGTGTCTTAGGACACTGTTGTCAGTTCCCTGGGCACAAATCACCGGTGGCCAAGGGAGAGAAGGCAGCCGCTCCCTGGCCTCTGCTCCTTCCTTTACGCTCGCCGAAGGCTCCCCTCACTCCCGCATCCACTGCAGCCTGCTGCTTTGGCTCCAGCTGCCTCCTCAGGAGGAGAGGGGGGAGGAGGACAGAAGAGTCTTAGCGGAGGGAAGCGCATGCACGGCCACAGCCCCGGCGATGAGAAAGATCACGGCTCACGTTGTTCTGTGTGCCCGAGGCAGAGCTCCAACTGGTGGAGAAGGGGTTCGAGACGAAGCTAACTGTGAGAGGAGGTCCAGGGCCTCATGACCCGCATGTAGGGACTGGGCTTTGTCTTGGTGCTGGATACGGAGGAGGAGTGACCATTTGTTATGAGAGTGGACAGGCTTATGAGGTCCAAATAAGACAGCAAAAGCAAGGCGTCTGGCAGCTGGAAGACTCAGGCAGAACTTGTGCCTCGCTTTCCCTCTCTTTCCTCAATTGTCACTTCCTTAGACCATGTGGTCTGTTTTTCCTTCTTTTACCAGTTCTCCTTCCTTCTCTTACCTGGACCTACCGGTCCTGATCCTGCCGTCTCTTACTTAACCTCGTAGTGGTCCCCCTGCCTCAGCCTCCTAAGTGTGCCACCATGCTGGGCTGTTTTTGTTTTATTGTTTCGCTGCAAGCGCTTGACCCTGAGCTGCCGCCTGTGCCGACATCTGCCCCACGCTGCCCGCCTTGGCACACCCAGGGGTGGCAGCGTGAGTGAGGTAGGGCCGCATGCGCGCAGCTGCATTCACTCTTGCCTCCTCTACTGCAGAACTTGAAGAAGAGCTGGCACCCGCAGACACTGCGGAACGTGGAGAAGGTGTGGAAGGCCGAGCAGAAGCATGAGGCTGAGCGGAAGAAGATCGAGGAGCTGCAGCGCGAGCTGCGGGAGGAGCGGGCCCGGGAGGAGATGCAGCGCTACGCCGAGGACGTGGGCGCCGTCAAGTGAGTCGGCTGCGCGGGGTGGTGGCATCTCGGCTTGTTGGAACCAGACTGGCCCGGCCATGAACGATGGAACTGCATCTGATGGCCCTGCAGCTGGGAGTGGGTTTGCGATTTCAGTGGAACTGGGGAACTCTGCTGAGAACCAGCTAAGAGGGCTTCTCATGGGCCTTGCTTCTGGGGAGAGGTGACAGACACCCCGGCTGAAGAGCACTCTCCCACCCTGTGACCAGAGTGTGTAGGCCTCTGCCTTGCCTTTGTGAATGCAGTGTGTGTGTGTGATAAGGAAAAATGTCTGCAGACATTGCCACGAGTTCCCTGGGGACAAATCACCTGTGGCCCAGGGAGAGAAGGCAACCGCTCCCTGGCTTCGGCTCCTCCCCTTCCCCTCACAGGGGGCTCCCCTCTGTCTCCCGTCCACTGCAGCCCGATTTTTGGCTCCGGCTGCCCCCTTGGGAGGTAACCTTGGAGGAGGGGGAGGGAGGAGAACAGACGTCCTAGCAGAGGAAAGCGCATACACAGAGCATTCACTCTATGGTACTGCCCCCCATCGTTTGTTCTGGAGCAGGGTCTGCCCGTGTAGCCCAGGCTGGCCTCAGGCTCAGGGCTATCTGCCTCAGCGCCCGAGTGCTGGGCTTGCAGGAGTGCACCACCACACCAGCTCTGCAG